>BMAV01006155.1:0-76938 GCA_019973955.1 Trichonephila inaurata madagascariensis | reverse complement strand
TATCAAAAGTACATGGTTTATTTTTAAATACAGTATTTAATGCTTGAAAATTTTTACCAGTTTATTTGTAGATGGGTTAATACATAAGAAAATTGTGCATGAATTAATTTTTGCACAATTATGGAAATGGTGACAGCATTTAGCAATGTCTTTTGATTTAGCAAAATTTGTTGACAATATGAATAGTAAATGTCAAATTTTTTTTTTTATTTTGGCAACAACAATGCATAAATAACAGTTTTAATCTTGGAAAATTTGGTTTATAGGTAATTAAAAGTAATCTAAAACAGAAGATCAGTAATATCTCTTTTTAAAGTGTTTTAGATTCTAATGGAAGAAAACAATCTGAGGTATAATGCCTTTAAAATCAAGGAGCATATGAAGATTAATTTATTAATTATGTTGTGAAAATTCTGTAAGTTAATACTAAAAATAAATCCTAAAAGAACTTTTTAAAGATTATTTAAAAAAAAAATAATAACAAATGTTTTTTCCTTATAGTTAACACATGAGATTAAACATCTACTTGATATGTCTATGATTTTTAACTCCTTTTTAAATACAGAAACAAAAAATCATTTACCTTTGGATTTGTTCTTTGCTGTATCCTTCTTTCTTCTTTTTCTCTCAATAACTGTTCATATTCTTCTCTAATTTCTTGAGGAGTTTTTGTGCGTTCAACAATCTATTAAGGAAATAAATTATTTATAAAACATCCATTAGAATAGTCATTTTTTACTTCCCAACTCCAATTGCACATATAACAAAAACACTAAAAAGATTCATCAAAAATGTCTTCGAATAGAATTAAGAGTGAACCAAAATAGAATTTTACCAAAAAATGTCATTTTAATATTGAAAAGCAATTTTTTTAAAATCAAATAATGATGCAGTTGAATGCATAATGTTAAAAATAATGTTTATTTATAAAATATCTAACAGTTTGGTACTTACATATTAACGTCACCCCAGCCAAATTTGTGTCATGCAAATCGCACCATTTTCTGCCACAATCTGAGAGGTTGTTTCCTTTTCAAATAAAAAACAAGTAAAAGAAACTTTGAAACTTATGTATTATTGCAACTGCATTAGCAACATTATATGAAACAAAGTGCATGGTTGCCAATCCAGTGTGTATGACAAATGCGAAATCAGGATTACCAATTTGGCGAGTCATCTTGAACATTGGCATTGCTGTGATAAGTACCGAAACTTTTTGTTGTTTTTGGTATCATGGCGTGATTTGCATGGCACAAATTTTACTGTGGTGATACTAATATGTAAGTACAAGTAAGTTTAAGTTTTCAAATAATCGCTTATAGCTAAAATTACAACCATAGAATATAAAGCAAGCACATTCAAATAATATAACTATATACCTGCCAACCTTCTGTCTGCAAGCCTTTAATACCTAAAGTATCATATATTGCTCGTTGATGAGGATCACTCAATACTGAAAAAATAAACAAAGCCATTTAAAAAACTGGAAACAAATCGAATTAAAATATTCACCCCCAATATTCTTACTATTACCTTCATAAGCTATTTTGGTCTTATTAAATAGAACTTCAGCATTTTTCTTCTGAACAGGATCAGTATGTTTATCAGGATGATAAAGCCTGCTAAGACGTCGATAAGCATTTGTGATGTCTTCTGTAGTTGCCTAAAGAAAAAAAAAACAAAATAAGAATTTTCAAAATATTACATATTTTGCATGCATCACTATTTTAAATTTTTATTGATAACCTTATTAAAGGGATAAAAACATCATAGGTAAAATCTAACAGTAATCCTAACAAATATAATTATAATTAAGTAACAATTCTAACCAAATATCCAATTACCATTAAGTCTGCCATTTTTTAACCTTTCTACCTTGTTACACAAAATGTCATAGTTTATCTTGGTAGGTCAAATCAACCCAGGTGATAGATTTAATCTAAGCCTTAAGAAATATTTTCCATATAGTTTATTTTAAACATTATTAGTAATTATTAATGTTACAAGCAAATTTTAGTTCTTTCCTATTCCCTTTCCCCCTTTTTCTCATTTCTCTTTCATTTTATAAAATTCTTGATTTTGTATAAGATTTTTAAATTATTAAAGCAAATAAAATAATTTATAAGTTTTAGTTATAATTTTTATTTACATGTTGTAATTACATAATTACATTATTACTGTTGCCCATCTGGTATAGCGGTTAGTGACGCTGACTGCTGTGCTGTTGGGCCTAGGTTCGCATCCCGGAGAAGACATGGATGTTTGTAATTGTATAGTGCCTTCGCGGCAGGGGATACTTTAAATGGCTGTCAAGCCACAAGCCCTCTCGTGAGTTTGGTGGAAGGCCCTTGACCACCCCCAGGGTATTCTCCATCAAAATTGGGGTAAACAGAGGTAAATTGTTCTGTCACCTCTATGGTGCTCAAAGCTATGGCTAACGATAGGCGTCACTTAGCCCTTTGCCATGCTGAATTTCGTGGGCCTTGATCTGGCCTTTGCCGATCAGGTGGCATTAGTAACAACAACATTATTACTGACAATTGTTTCAGTACTAAATCAGATTTACAATATATATTGCATGTTCTTGGCAGAGAAATGTTTGGCATAATACACAACTGATATGAATTTCTTTTTCTCTTTCTTAGGGCTCTTTTTTCACTAGTAATTTCTATTTAGTAGTTTATTGTTGTTGTTATTAACCTGTTCTTCCCCCCCTTGACATTTCTATAAGATTTTTTTCAAGTTCCTATACAAAAAACTCCTTTTTGAAAAAGCTTGTGTATATTGTATGTTGGAATGACATGCATAAAAACAACATAAGCACTAATTACAGTTACATCAATCACATTCTTAAACAAACACACCAACCATCTTCTTGTTGTTCTTCTTTAGCATGTATAAGTGGCAGCTACTTTATCTGCCATATTAACTGCCTTTAGTTCGATTAAATAACAAAATTATGTCTGGTTACTTTTCTGTGATCATGTTAAACGGACATAAGATTCCCATTTTTATTTCTTTGGGTACATATGACACAAAGGGTTCAAGTGTAGTATGGGGGGGGCCACTTGGCGCAGTCCACTTTTTTGGCGACTAAAAGTGGTCGCCAAGGTATTTTTTTCGGAATTATTTATTATTTATTTTATAATGAATTTCATATCTCACCATAACATGAAGATAAAAATCGCCAAATCGAAAGAAAAATAGCCAAATCCGAAGTGCCCCCCCTATATTACACTTGAACCGACACAAAGGTCTTATACTTTTAAAATCTTAACAATGATAACAATGATTTGCGATCACACAAGATCAAAATTCAGAAGAAGCATACATGTTTTTTCCTCTCAGAGTTCCAACAACAGTTAATCTTCTCTTCAATAATTCATTGATAGAGGAGTGAAAAAATTATCAACTTTATTATTTTGAGCAGTACCCTCAACTGATTTTAAAAGGTGCAAAACATTTCTTCCTAGATTTATGTCACACTTAACACCAGAAAGCTTCCCAGTATATGTTTCAGCAGAGTAACTGTGCGAAGTTTTGATATCAGACATCAACTATTACTTAATCATATATATACACCTGACTGATGATAAATTTTATCTAAGAAGGCATTTAAAACAGAAAGACAAAAGCTATTCTTTGTTAAATTTTTACATGGAATTAACATCTTTGGAAATTGGTTAACAAACAAAAGAACCAATGAAACAGTTTTCATTTTAATACCTGAAATATTTTCAACCATCAGAAATTTTTGTACTGAATGAGTGATCTGACTTATTGTGGTTTCATTCAATTTATAGTCACTTATTTCATTGGACAAGTAAATTTTCTTAGAAATTAAGTAAAAATTTATAAAATCTAGTAAATTTTTAAAATATATTCTACAGTAAAGCCCTTTTTATGATTTGCCATGTTATATCCCACTATAAAAAACTGCAAAACATGTACCCTATGGACCTGATTCACAATCTAGCTTTGAATTTGTAAGTAATCAGTGTTTTCTTGTATCCTGTGACCAAGGTAATATTGTATGATGAGAATGATTAGTAATATATATATATTACACATAATGCTCTTCACATATAGAAAACCAATTGGTGAAGAGCAACAACAGACAATGTTTAACAGTAGCCCCTTGTTTCTGCACTTCAGTGCACTAAAATCATTGACTGACAAATCATTAAAATGAAGTGTATTAAAAACATTAATTGGTTCTGTATACATTTCTATGGAGGTTAATAAGATGGATAGATTTGATCCAGACAGATAAAAAGCAACTTTTTCACCCCCTTGGTGACTTAAAAAAAAATCTAAGAAAATGTTACATATTAAAGGAATGTATATTTTCGAGGAATACATTAAATTTAAACAATTTTAATTCACATTTAAGGAAGGTATTGAGATATTAGAAATTAGACGAATAAACCCATACAGAATAAAAAGGTTAAGGAAGTGAATTAATAAAACTGTAATTGAAGATGTTGATGGTTCTAGGAACAAATTAATTCAGATACCATTTGTCAATTAATTTAATAACTCACTCATGTTATTTTATATTACATATAAGATTATTTTATATTATATTAATTTCCAAATTATTGGCGACTTCATCAAAAATAAAACAAATATAGATGATAGTAAAAACAATTTAAGAGCCTTAAATCAAATTTTATTACACTTTTTCTCGTATTAAGAAGGCAGTAATACGGGTATTAGGAAAAGAATAATGAATAAAGTCTGAGATACTTAAATTACATTCTAAAGGAAATTAATTAATCCATTTCATGTAGAGTTCTATGTGTATTTCATCATACTAGAAATAAACTTAAATTTTCATATTCACAACCTGTAAACCACAGTAATTTTTAAAAATATAAATTAAAAATGCTGTGCAAACCTTACATCTTTATTCAAATTCAGGAAAGCATAATAATCTTCATCAAGCAAATGATCTTCTTGAGAATCTAGCGGCATGGAATTTGCCATGTTTATTTACTTTATATAACTGCAACTAGTTGCCATACATATGTTGCTTTTGCCGACTGTTGTTTTGTTGTTGCCGGACTGAGGGCTTAGCATATTAAAATTACATATGTTTTATACTTTTTTAATATACTCTACTTGTGCGAGACAGACATTTTTTAAATATTTTTTAAGAATTATTTTTCTAATCCTTCGTACCTTAAAACTAAAATAGCATCTCTTAGATTGAGAAAATTAGAAAAACTTTTAAATATATTCATTTAGAAAAATTGCAATAATTTTTCCTAGCAGTGACGTTTTTTTCTAAGAAAAACTTTTAACAAAATATTAGTTCAAGTTTGTTAATAACCTGATAAATTTCTGATTCCTTTTTAAAAATGGCCAGATTTGTCGTTGCACTTATGGTTGAGCCAAACAATGAAAATGTACTTGACAAATGTATTAAAATACACATATTTAAAACACAATATTGAAGCTATTCAGTGTCCAAGGGATAATCAATGAAAGAAAAATATTTCTTGATACGGCGATAAGATCGTAAAAGTTAGGAGAGTAGGGTGCCAGTTCAGGTGTCGTCCTTACCTCTTGATCGGAGTACATAATAACATGTCCTTTTTCGTTATCTTAGAGTGTATCGTTAATAAATACTCACTAACATGCTTATTAGATGCAGCACAAATCAAAGTGTTTAACATCATTCTCAGCAAAGCATATCATGATTATGCGATTTTCTGAGGTTTTATATTCAATTGTTATTATTTAGAAAGTAATCAATTATTTATAAAAAGCCAGGAAAGTAACCAAGCAAAGCCCATTTCGCCTTCTCTGTTGCCATCTCAAAGCATGAGCATTAAACATCCGTACTAAGCAATTCCTATTTTCAATTGATTTTAAGAGTAGGACAAAAATAAACAGCGGGAATTGCTTACAGCAGTAACTAATGAGAATTTCTTGTTTTAAAATTGGTTTATATATCTGACGCATTTGTTATAATAATTCTTTTAATTGATTAATTATCTAAATATATTTTAATTAAAAAGCATAAAATATATGAGATGAAACACTTAATTATCAATTTATCTAAAATTCTGTACTAACGCTTGTCAAAAGTTAAATTCTGATTCAAAGTTCTTCACTGTTTTTTTAGTTAAATTTTCTCTTTAAAGTGTTACGATTAGCTTTGACCCTTTGCTTGTCATTGTGGATTTACAAATTTTGGGTAAGACTCGTACATAAATGTATTTTTTCGGCTTAGCATGTAATTTTATTTTCCTATGGCCTTTTATTAATGTATTTATTCAGTTTTACAGTTTTAACTGATGTGAAATGAAATAATCATTTATTTCACAGATTGCAACCTTTTCTTTCAACTCAATGGATGACATTCAAAGTCAAAAGACTGAAGATAAGTCTAGTTAGTGTTTCATATTATTTTTTACAAATTTTGCTTTAAGTGTTTCCTTATAACTGTTACCCATGTGTATCTGAATGCAAAAAATGATTCGGCACTGAGATTATTGACCAATTTTGGGAAATCAAATGATATTGCCAAGTTCTGTAATCGTTTCTATCCATGTGCCTTTCTTATTAAACCATCAACAGTAAATTGGCAAATATTTAAGAAAATCAAGTGCTTAGCTTTTTTAAAAAAGCTTGCATTTTTTAACACGTTTTTTCTTTAAATGAATTATTCCATATTTATGGAAACACTCCACTTTTCTTTTCATGGAAGATAAATCCCAAATTTCAATCATTTTCACAAAGAAATTAGAAAGGTACTTGTGTATTGTATTATCTACCAATTTTGCCAAATTATAAGAAGTCAGTAAATGCTGCAATATGAACCAATAGTGAAAACTGTCTCCATACTTATTGAAACAGTAATAATTACAATGACAATATTAGATGACACTTTTTTGAATTCACAATTTTTTATTTATTGATTGATTTGGTTTGGAAAAAGTGGCCGATGGTATAATATGTAAGTTCTTTAAATAACAAAGTTAACAAGGATATTTTTTTCAAGCATATATGATCAAGATTATTGTGTTTGAACATGTCTGAAATCATACAATGTATAAAAGAATACTTTTTTAACTTTTGAGCTTGTGTGAACTAGATTAAATATAAATGTTTTTGGAACATGCACAAGAATAGATTTTTGTTTCTGGTTGCATTAGGTGACACCTTTTAATTTGTCAAGTTATTGTCGATGTAATACATAAGTAGCTACAAATGATTTCTAAAAGTATAATTAGTGTAATATTGCAATTTAAAAGTTACATAAGACTATACATTTATTCATTTACAAAAGATTTTCTTTCTGTATTTCCTTTTTCACCAATCCTATCATGGAACAGCTTGTATATGTAGAATTGGCATGAAAATGGTCAAATTTTTATTGAATGATTTCAGACATTCATGAGAACAAAACCTATTTTAGACATATGATACTTGTAAAAAATATGCAATATTAAAAAAACCATGGAGAAATTTTAATAATTTAAAAATCTATTAGCATTTAAGTTTGTATAATAATGATCTTTTACTATAAATTTTTGTGACTAAGTCAATAAAAAGCAAGATTCAGTACTTTTCTATTTCACTAGCGCAAATCATGCCATGTTGGCATTATTGGCAACAACACACATTATACACATAAAAAATTTTTAGTTCTCATTGGTTTTTATTTTTCATATATTTTTATAGTATTATGAAAAAGATGTTATTGATAAGAAAAGACTGCAACTTGTTTTGAAAATGTAGTGGAAAAAAGTTACCAGTGGAAATATTCTGTTTGGCATCGGTTGTATAATTTTTAGCAACTTCATTGCTTGGGCTGGAAAAATGAATAAGTACCCAAGATTCTTTCTTACAATCTATGAAAAGATCCTTGTTCATTTTTAATCCCTTAACTGCCAAGGAAAAGTTATTAAATTTACCTTCAGTGCCTCCATTTCTCCCACAGATGTGCTTTGTTACACAAGGTCATGTTTTGCATCCTCAAAACTGTTTACTTTCCCTTTAAAATTGAAAAGATAAGACAAAAAAATTAAAATACAAAATTTAATGTATAGAGTTAATGTATAATAAAAGGTTTTAACCTAGCTGTTGTGATATATCCTGAAACACAGTTGAATGCGTAAACAGCATCCCAGTCAATGCTTCGATAGTGTGATTTAAGGGGAATAGTTTTGCTTGAACCTATAACACAATTTCTCCAAAAAAGAGAGTGAAAGAAGGATAAGAAAGACTACAACCTACTCACAAATGAAAAACAAGCAATACTGCTTAGTTATGAATTTCATTGTTACTGGAATATACTCTTTTAAATTCCTTCCCTGCCTCCTCTTCAAAATAAGTAAATTTTTTGCAAACATTGTCAATGTCATTTCATTGTATTCCAAAGTCATGGAACTAATTTTAAATATAGCAACGCAATGCAAAGAATCATACTTTGGAAGGACAGATATATATGCCAGGCACCCTTAACGCAGCTGCTGTGCAGGACAAGTATTTAGGCTGGCTGTGCTTAAAGGGAAAAAATATAACACTTTCTTTGTAGTTTGTTACAGTTTGTACATATTGTATATGTATTAAATACTGTTGTCTATGTATGGAGGCCAGTGGCATACTCAGTGGGGTTTGGGTGTTCAACCCCCACCACCACACACACATAGACGAACTAATTTTTATTTTCTACTCTACAAATTACCCCTGTACACCTTTGTCTGTAGGAAGGTAAAGCTTCATAAGAGAAGTCTGTGTATGCTACTGATAGAGGCTAATTAAAATATTTTTGAAAGGGTTAGAAGTATAAAGATTTGATATATAAATGAAAGCCTATATTTAAATGATAGTTAAGGAAATCAAATTATATCAAGTAAAACTATTTTAAAAAATAGTCTAGTACTTGATTACTAAAATAAAACAATCAAATTTATTTAAATAATTGAATGATTAAAAGTTAGATACCTATTAGAAGCATAAGGAAGGAAAATTATATATATATATGTTTCTATGTGTATATGTGATCAATCACAAAAGCCAACTGCTTTTTTCTTTGGCACAATTTATCATCTTTTTATTTTCCACCATCACCAAAAGTGTTAACTGAAGTAGGATTTTTCCAGTATCTGAAGTAATTACTGACTCACTTGAAATAAATAAAAACACTTTTCTACATTAAGAAATTCAAAATTTAATAATGAAACTGATTAAAAAATATAAAACCCTTAAAAATTTTAAATCTTTTTGCGAAACATTGCTTTATTTCAAAACAGTATTTCCTTTTGAACTTCTACAATATCTTAATAAAATCAAGATTAAAAAAAAAAAAATGGTGATCTCTTGGGAAAAGAATCTCAATAGAAATGCTGAAAAACACACCATTTCATATGTCATAATTATTACCAAAGACACTGCTCTTTTTCACTACTTTCCTGGCTCTTTAAAGATTGTAGTCACCGTTCCACTATCTAAGTTGACTCTATTACTTTGAAAGCTGATAAGAACAGAATGTTATTTCTTTTTCTTTTATTCGACAAGGCTTTAACATATATAATCTGTTTTAAACTAAATAATATTCTCAAGTTCTAAAACAATTTTAAAATAACTTTCTTCTATTGATCGATTTCTGAGAATTACAGAAAAGACCAACTTAGTCCTCCTGAAAAAGAAATCAATAGGTGTCAACTTCCTGGATACTCAAAAAACTGACTATGTATTGATCCAAATATTATTATTCAAACGTATGTCTATTATTCTTTACTATAATAGATTCTTCAAAGTTGAAATAAAAGATATTTTTGTTCTTAGAGCACAGTTCAAGCTAATGTACCACTGTTGGTACCTACCTTGTATAACAAACACACACATATATATATACAACATTTCAAGAAATTACATAATTTCATTATATGCTTTTGTGAAAAATATTACCCTTTTAGCCTAACTTAAAATTTTTAATGAATTAGTTTTATCTAATTTTTAAACATCTTAAATTACTTAAACCTTGGTTTAAGAATTGAAAAATAAAACTTAATATCTCTTAATGAAGTGTAGTTCTTTTTACAAAAAAGTTTTATCCCAACCTCCAGATAAGTTATTTAACATCCTTTTCCCATTTCCTAGATTAATCACTTATCTGGGGGAAAAAGTTTTTAACCCATGTGCATGAATCTCTGTTGTGTTCCACATAGTTTATTCCATAAACATGTTGGAACTGTACAATGAATTTTTGGAAAATAATGTTTGCATATATCTTTGATTTCTAACCCAACAGGACTTGCCTATTGTGTAACTGTAAAATCTAAAATCTTCAAAACTCCTTAAAATTTAGTAATTTGCAAAATATGCAAAACATATTGGTTCATATACTATGCTGAGCATGTTGAGGCAATTAAGGTACCTTTTGTCAAAAATGTTATCCTTCGATTTGTTAAAAAAAAAAAAAAAAATCAAATAATTACATGACGTTAATTATATTCTCCTCCAATACTTTAAAATATCTGATCTAAAACTTTAACTAGTGTATACACAGACATCCATAATTCTCTATTTCTTAATTTCTAAATACTTAATTTTAAATTCATCAAGCAACCACATTTGCAGAGTGGTTATGATTGCAAGCTCGCTGCTGCTATTATTTTTGTGAATTCAGGGTTTCAAGTTTTAATGCCACTTAAAGATCCATTGTAAGTCAAGAATGAGTGGTTGATGTATTTTAAATCAGCCAAAGCTTAAAGGCCTCACATTGGCACAATGTGCAAGTTTTGAGAATTAGTACTAACTTGAGTATGGTCCTTATAACTTGTAGTCATAAGATTTTCAAAATTTTGAGGTCCATCACTAATAGCTCTTGTATGAAATTAAGGAACAATCAATCAATCCAATTTGATCCTTGAATTTATCTCTCCTCAATTTAATATTTTTATTCTATGATTTTCTTTCCTTGCAAAGTATGGTCATCACATCAGTGTTGATGCATACTTTTATATTAATATTGTATCAATACTTTTATATAAATTCAATCTATGCATTATTTGTAGCCATACTTCATTAATTGTACAAGGTTTAGATTGCTATTGCACTTGAGACTTGACAAGAAGAATGAAGAAATTTTGAAGGACTATTTATTAAATTGTAGAAGTCAAACTCTGTGTTTAAAAAAAAAAAAAATTCAAAGTTTTTGTGGGATGAAGTGATTTTTTATGGATTCTGTAGATATATATTAACATAACATAGTATTTTTAATCAGTTTTTATTTAATATTATCCGTTTGAATATTAAATTGAAATTACAGTTTCTCAAGATAATATTATACAAACTGAAGATGATACTTCCACTCAAATAAATCAAGAGGATTTTCCAGATTCTTTTGAAGGTTTTGGATATAGATTCAATGAGTGTGAGTAATAATTGTTCTTATGGCACTTTAACTAAAATTTACAATATTCTTTTCTATTGTAGAAGTATGCAAATTAAAAATACAAATATTATTTATGTAATACTTTAATGTGTTTAGAGAAATTAATTTTAATCATCATTTATCAAAATGTATGTATGAAAAATGTAGAAAGATAACATTAATAAAAATTGCTGTGTCTGTAGTAACATTAAGTGTTCATAAGTTATTGAAACCATTTTTAATTTCATGGAAAAAATTAGGAGATAAAAAGAAACTAATAGTTGTCTTTTACTAGCATAAACAATCTAGTTTTATTTTTATTCAGCTGTGGCTCTATTTCATATTAAAATATTTTCAAATTAATAATACATAAAAAGAAATGTAACATATTGGGACCTGCATTATATTCCTTAATGTTGAGAATGTAACTGTTAATTCTGGAATTTTATTTGGAGAATTCTGAATATTGAAGACATGCATGAAGAAAGAAAAACTTCTTTCATCAATTCTTTGTTGTCAAATTCATTTAAATTGTAAAAGAACAAAGTTGGGCTGGTATTTGGTATTACTGTAGCCATAAGATTCTGCATTATAATTTTCTTTTAAAATTAGATGGTGTAACTTTCTTCAGAGCAATATTGTGTCTTTCATTTTAAAAATTCAAATTTGTCTAAAACTGTAAAATTATTAAATGTAATGGCTTATACTCAGTTATCAGAATATAAAACTGTTAATTAATTTGACCAAATTTGCTAATTAAAAATAATATTTTGTTATTAATATAACTGTTAAAGATACTTAAATGTTTCATAGTAAAATTTGTTCTTAAAATGAAGCATGTAAAAAATATGTATTTTTATTGTTTAAAAAAAATTTTACTTGTACATTAGTGTGTTTATAATTATCGATTTATTATTCAGTTGGACAATTACGTCACATAATTACTGGAGAGCCTTTTGAGTTCAATCTAAAAAAGGATGATCATTTATACAATCAAAAGCGATATGAAGCTTTGGGAGAAGTGAGTTTTCTCTCTATTCTATGAGTCAAAATTTTTTAAGTTTTCGTGTAATGGGTTATGTAAAAATGTTTATTTGAGATAATAAGAATGTTGCTGACCTTAAAAATTAGTTTTATGTTTTTTGTCAGTTAAAATTTTTTTGGATTTTGTTACTGGATTTTATTGTATTTGAAATGCATACATAATCGACACATTTTTTTAAAAATCAAAATGATTTAAAATATCATTACAGTTCTGTGTTTATGTTAATTTTTTTTAAGAAAAACCAGAAAAAAAAACTTTTAAATAAATTTTTTACTGAAATTTTACATTTTTGTATTTAGTATATTATAATAAAGTCCCGATCACACACACACAACTTATTCCAAATGAAAATTGGAAATGAATATTTTCTTTGTGATTAGTCCAATCATTTATGCTTTGCAGTTATGGAATATTTAGAACCAACTTAAAATGTCATCCTTTTAAGCATCAAACTGTCATTTTTATTCTAGAAATGATAATTTTGTGATCTTTATTTTTGTTAATGTTATTTAATTTGAAATATTTTGATTAGTTACAATTTTTTGTATCTCTTTTTTTATATTCTGTTGATTTCTATTATCTATGTTAATAAAATTAATATATATACAAAACCAATTCTTTTTTACATTTTTAAAATAACACAGCACAAAAAAAACTGTCTTTCTGTTTTATGCAACAGTTTTACTCTCAATGCAATTGAAGATCAGATTTTCTGATAAAAAAGTCAATACTGCATAATATTTCCGAAAGCAGTCCATCTTCTCACAATATATATGTAACTCCAGTAGAATTTTTAACTACTCAGTGTGATACACTGATGACATCTTGACATTGATTGTATTACCATTTACTTCATGTTATTCTTGGGCAGTTTTCTAGAAAGATATTGCAAGGCCCCATGCACTTAACCAGACTCCTGGGCATCCTAAAATGCTGCAGTCTGGTGCAATAATTGATAAATACCTGTTTAAATGCTTTACAAGATGAGATTAGGAATTTGTCATTCCTTATTTTGATGTATACAAGTGTGAATTACTGTCAGGATCATCAATTACTAATCATTGAATTATATCAATCAGGGAGATCATCATTTGCTGATTTTAATATTCAATATACACTTGCTAACCATTGATGAGTTCTACTGCTTTGAATTATTATTCATAATCTCTTATCTGTTTTTGAGCTTTGTAAGATTTAAATTTCAATGGAAACAGTCACTTTCTTCATAGTGTTCTTTCTCTCTCTCTTGCAAAAGAGTGCTTATATTCTAATAACCATTCTGAGTAAGATTTCTTACCTAATATATCTTTGTGATCATTTTCAGGTCATAACGCACGAAATATTTTTCAATCCAGATAGATTTTACTAATGTTACATTGAAGTTTTCTTTGAAAGGAATAATATGTTTACCATCAGATATACCATTTATGGTAGGCCAGTGATAATAACAAAAATGGAAATAAGAAATTGCTTATATTACTTATTCTTTTGTTATTAATATTGTTACGTAGATCCGAGGGTTCGAGGATTTTATGCAAAAACGATCACAAAGAAAATAAACAGTTCTTTAAGAGCAATGTGAATTTATTATCAAAAGTCCAATCCTTTAAATACAGGATTCAGCAGCAATAGTAAATCTCCAAAGGTCTTCACTCCTTCAACAGCAATCAAACACAATCACCAGTGTTTAAAAATACGCGTATGTAAAAGATTATTCACAATCACAGCCGAGCTAGTCACTAGTCAAAACAATCCTCACTACTCGCTGGTTTAATGAAGACTCCTCGCCGTACCGGCGAGCGTCTTTTATAGGCGCGATAGAAACTTCCAGAAATGTAACTGCTCGTGTCATTGAGCGTGACACTAGTGGAGAAGTCCACTACTTTCTAGAAGATTCCAGAGGGTTCCGAACTCGCCAATGACGCCAAAGTCACCAACTTGGTCGCCAAAAATGATGCCAACTTGGCTCTACCATCAAGATTTCGCCAAGTTCTTATTAAATCGCCATTATAATATAAGGGGTGGCATTGCTTGTGAGTAGCACAAATTTAACATGAAATAAATATAACATAGAGTAATATAAATGCATTAAACACTTAAATACAAATTATTTACACAAAATTCGTAACACTATTAATACATATTTTTTTCTTTGTCTGTATTTTGTATGTTGATGAATATTTTTATATCAGTTGTGTTCAATTATTCTATCTTTTTCAGATTGTTACTAACCATGTTTATCATTTGTTGGAAACAGAGTGTAACTTGATTAAAATGTCACTGCCTGTAAGTTTGTACTTCTTAGCATCTTTAGATATTAAATTATTTAAATTTACTGTCATTAGGCTGATGTGTTTTTTAATGCTAACATATTAATGCTTCTTTGAAAATGACATGCTATAATTCATAAATGTTTGATGTAATTCATCAAAGATTATGTTTAACATTACAACCTTGTTTAAATTTAAATGCTTTACGATATTGATTATATTGTATACCTTTTTGTCTGACATGAAGGAAAAAACTTTCTGTTGTTAAATTTTTTTTAGCATTCAGTTTATGATAAAAATTATCAACATAAGATATTTAATTACAAATATAAATGTGCATTTACTTATCCTTGGCATTTTGACTGTTAAGCAAAAAACAAAAAATCATCAGAAGCACTTATAATCCTTAAGACTGTTGTCAGTTAGACGATTAAATCCATTACATTTTTATGTTATTTCAATAATTTAGTCCATCTTTTATACATTTTGATGTATTTCCTTGGACGATACAGAAGACGTGTACAGCACAAAGAACATTACATAACTGATTCTACAAGCTAAAATGTTTAACTCTCAGATGACTTGCAGTGCCATCTATTCATTTTACATTTAATTTACAACAGATGCTATCAAATTGAAAACATCAATTAATGTTTTAAGTATTTAGTTATTGATTTTTATGGTAGTTCACTACTGTTATATTATAATTTATACATATTAATCCCTTGATTGCCAAAAAAAAGTTACACAATTCACTTTCTACCATTCCATCATTATTCACATAGTGTACATAGGTATGTGTGCTGTATTAGAGAAAAGGAAAAGTCATTTAAAAGAATAATTCCTTCACAAACATTGTCAAGATCATTATATTGCATTGCATAGCTTTCAGAATAGTTTTACTGATTGTAATGCAATGCAAAGGTTCATTAGTTAGAAAGGTGCATGTATATGCCTGGGATAGTTAATTCATAAACTGCATAAGGTTTATGTATATACTCACAGCAGTTAAGGGGTTAAACTCTATTCTTAAATTATAAAATTAAAAAACAGTAATAATTTGAATTTAATACTTTTTTTAAATAACTGGTCTTATATATTTTGTTTATCATGTTTCCTTGTAGCTAGATGCAGTAACAGAAGAACCATCAACATTTATTTATCACAGTGAAGATGCTTTTAAAAATGAAAAAATAGTTATTTTGATTCACGGAAGTGGTGTTGTTAGAGCTGGGCAGTGGTCTAGAAGGTATTTTATTAAGATTTATTTTTTTTAAATTTTGAAGTTTTAAAAGTTTTGAATTGATATATTTATTATACACTATTATTTATTTGGAGTATTATATTATGTTTATTTGTTTTGGATATGCTTTAGTCTTTGTTTGAGTATGTGTATATATATATATATTATTTTACAAGATCTATTCCTTACTAACTGATATAGTTGGACAATGTTCAGGTTCAAAAATAAAAGTTTCAGTTAAAAATTAGAAAATTTTTAAAGAAATCTTAAAAAAGAAATTTACTATTCTTAGTTGTTTTAACAAGATAAATACTTTTAAAATATCGTAATAATTTATTAAATGTTAAGATTATGGTACAACACATCACTCAATATGTCCCAGGCAAAAAACAACAACTTTTATAGGCTTCTCATTGTTTTGCTTGAACAATGTTTTTTCCCATCAAAAAGCAATGTTTAACACACAAAATTCTTTTTCATCCATGGTTTCTAAATAAACAAAAGTAGCTTTACTAAAACCGCTGTAACTTTTAAACTAAAGAAGATATTATCACAAAATTTTTTAACATGTGTTTGAAAGTTAGTACTACTAGGTTAGACTTAGAAAAGCTAGACTGTAGCACCATCTATTTGTTAGGCCTGGAATTTATTGAGTGATGTGTTAATGTTTTGAATAATTACAAAATATTTTTTTTAGGCTTTTCCTGAGTGTATAACTTAAAATTCCCTGTTTCGAAATTTTTTGCTTCTTTTCTTTGTCAGTCAGGTTTATTTCCCCCCAGCATTGCATGAACATTTTTGAATGCATAACATATTGTCATGGAAATTCCCCTTTCCCTCTCACTATCAGCCCTTCCTGGAGTGTGTGTGATTGCTATATTAACATCATTACAAAATTCTCAAGGTAATTTCCCACAATTAATTATTACTGCCCTTTTAAAATTTTGGCTACCGTTGAAGACCTGCTATTAAGAGGAGTGATGCACGTTGATTCTGTCAAGAGCTTAAACATTGTAGCGTTGGTATGGTATAGTAGTTAGGAGAGATGGGTGCCAGCTCACAAGTCTCATCCTCCTCACTTGACCATGGTTCAAAATTTCAAAGTCCGTTGCCAAAAGCTCTTGAGTAGGTGAACAGTGCGACTTTAATATTCACTCACTCACTTTGCAACTTTTTAGCCCCTGGAAACAAAAATGTACCTTTTTAAAAATAGTTGCATGTTGAAAAAAGACAATAAAGTAGAAATTTTTTTGTAATTACAAAATTTCATAACTATATTAAATGTTAAATTAAAATTGTGAGCATTTTTTTAAATGTTTGATACACGTGAAAAAAGTTTCTTGCAGTTATCTTTATATAAATGAAGAAGTTATTAAACATTTGAATTTGATAAAATGTTATTGAATATTTAAAATTTGATTATTTGTCAAAAATTCGTAAGAAAAAGTTTTCAGCATTTTATTTATTAAATCACTAACTCTAAAACATCCAAGTATGAGTTTTATAAAAATCATTTTCATTTAAATGCATCGATATTGATTCATTTTAGAAAAAAAAAATCATAAAATATGCAAAGTATCATTTTGTAAAATAAAAAAAAAAAACATACTGTATCATGGCAAAATAAATTATCTTTCCAGTTAAAAAATTGCTGGCGAAGTTATTAAACGCACGAATAAAGTTTTGAGTATTTTTTAAAAAATCATAAAAATTGAGCAATGATGTTGTTTTGAACCCGGGTAAAATTGGTAGAAATCAATCGCTATGCTGAATAGGCCACGAAGTTAGGGGTAGAAGAGTGAAAAGTTCTTTAAAATAAAAGGAAGAGATATATTCAATTGTGAGCATTCTTTGAAAACGTTTTTTTTAAAAAAAGTTTTTGGTATTTAATTCTTTAAATCACTGATTTTAAAAGAGCAAAGTTTGAACCTTTTAAGTTCTGACGGTTTATGCATTATAATCACAAAAAATCAATACATACTGATTGAAAAAATTTGATTAGTGATTTACACAAAACAATACTGTTTTATTTTAAAATATATTAATTTAAAGCAATACATTTAAATGTATTGCAAATAAACTTGTTTAAAATAATGTTACTGGACTAAAAGTGATTTAAGTTTTTCACAAATGTTAGAGAAATTTTTGTTTTATAAACATATGTTTAAAATGAATTTTTTGAATTAAGACATGTACAGAAAATGAAAGAAAAATAAATTTATCACTCGCATTTCTTCTTGTCAAATCTGGTGATTTTCATTATTTATAGGCATCTTCTTTTCTAATATAACCTTTCATCAAACATAAAGTGCACAAGGGAAAAGATAGTCAATTGGTGCCTAAATGGTTTTCACCGCCAAACCCTTGGCTATTGTAAAATCGCGTTCTTTGTTAAAGTTTTAATTTTTTTAGGGCTTCATTTTTAAATTAATGCCTTAAAACTTCACATACCGATTGCAAACTATGGTAATTTTTAAACAAAGAATAAAAAAAAAAAATACTACATTGTGTGTGTGTAATTAACTCTCGCAAAGAGGGTAAAAAACAAAAAACACAGTTTTTAAAAAACCATAATTTTTAAGCAATTTTTTCAATCTTTGTACAGATTACGGATAATATTGTTCTACACATGGAAAAAAGTTTCGTGAGATTGTTTTTATAAATATCAAAGTTATTAAATATTTAATTAAAATTTTTAGTATTTTTTGAAAAATCGTAAAAAAAAGTTTTTGACATTTTATTTTTTTAAATGACTGATTCTGAAAAAGAAAAGATGAGCTTTCTTAGTGCAGAATATCATTTCATTAATGCGAGAAAAAAATTCAAGTGGAACAATTTAGAAATCATTTTCATAAAAACGTATCAATTTTGACTCGTTGAAAAAATCGTAAAAAATAGAAAATATCATTATTTTGTAAAAAAAAAGTTATACTGTATCGTGGCAAAAAAAAAATGATCTTTCCGATTCTGTAATTATTTTTTGTCTGAGTTTGATAGTAAAAATTGGATGTCTTTTTTAAAAACAGGGGGAAAGTCGGAACTTTACTCCGCTGAAATAGTAACGCGGCTCGGCGGAATAAAATGCCAACAGGGTTAAACCAATTATGTGTTTTAAGGCTTTTAATTAATATCTTTTTAACTAATTGCAATATAAATGGTAGAAACGGATTCTTCAAATCATTCCTGATCTTTTGGTATTTTCAGCGAGTTTCTGCGTCGTGCGATTCGTGAGAAAATAGATGTACATACAAACAAAGATAGATTGATATATACATTTGTTTACCTACAAATTTTAATAGTGTAGATTTTCAATTGTACAAAAAAAAAAGCTAGTTTTAAGTATTGTAATATCACATATTAAAGTAATAATAAAATTGAAAACTGGTTCCGTGATTCTAAAATTGAATCAAGTCTTAACTATATAAAAATTATATTTGAAAAAAATATGACCCTTTAAAAAATAATTTTATTTTAGACTTTATTGAGGCTGTAATGTAGTCTTTGTTAATTCATGCAATTTCTTAACAAAAATGTTTTATTCACCAATAGATAAATTCTTATTTTCTGTATTTTACTTTCTTATCAGATGGTACCAAGTTTTAAGAACAAAAAAGACATTCTTTGTTTATTTTCTTGCAAATATTAATAATGTAACATGATTAAAGATGAAAATAATTGTATTTATGTTTTAATCAATTTATTTTATAAATGCTTTATTCATTTTCCAATGATTACCAAAAACTTGGGCTTTTTACAATGAAAAAAAGGTTAGCTTCCTTTAATTGCTATAAATCCTACTTTGTGATTGGAAAAAGTACTGCTTCTTAGCTATTGGAAAGCATGCTAACCTAATTTATTTGGAGTTCCTTTTATCATTCTTATTCTTGTAACCTTTAGCTGAAAATATAATTTTCATTTGTTTTGTCTTGGAAGGATAGAAAATTAAGAGTTGTCTCAATTAAAAACCACTATTTGTTAAAGATTCTGTGTATCTGATTTGAATTTTTATTTAACTTTACTTTGCACAGATTTTTTTGTATTCTATGTGCAATTTTGGAATGTAAAATGATTTGTTTGGTTCGGAGTGAAAGTGTACTCTTAAAAAGCCCTTTTTAAGTATTTTATTTTTTTAAAAAGTAATATTAGCTAAATATCTAAATTAACTCAGTTCAATTTTTTTTTACACATATGAAATAATTTAGGTACAAGGCTTTATATAAATATTCGTAAAGATGTTGAAGTATTATTTATATGTTATTTCGTTAATAATGTCATTCGTTAATTATTAGAACTTCAAAAAAGTTCTCAGTTTTGAATCTCTTGCAATTGTGTATGAAATATTTTATTAATTACAAGTTCTTTATTACCCTTTAATAATAGGCTGAATTACTTGGCATTCTGTGAAAAACTTTAGCATTTTGACAAATTTTCAGAAGTAAACTTTCATCAAATATCATTCTAATCCTTTAAGAATATTAAGTCTTGATTTAAGATTTAATCAGTTTAATTTATTAAGATTTGATCAGTCTAATCCAATAAGAATTTTAAAAGAATTTGTTTATTATAATTTATTTTACAATATATTTATTGTTAATATATTATATATTTCAAAAATTAAATTACTTGTAAAAATAACAAGGATATTTAAAAATATACAAACAACTTCTCCCACATATGCTTTTGAAATATAATATATATATATATATGTGTGTGTGAAATCTTGGTTTTTATTTCTTATTTACATTTTGTAACTAAGCAATACTTTAATTTTGAGCTTTTTTTTAAAAATTGCTTTTAGTTCCATTAAGTATTACCTTTTCCTTCTTTGATATCTAATTCAGCTAGCGATGCTAACTGCTGTGCCATAGGGCCTGGGTTCGAATTCCAGTGAAGACATGGATGTTTGTAAATGTATAGTACCTTCGCGGCTTGGGGGTACTCTAAACAGCCGTCGAGCTGCAAGTCCTCTTGTGAGGTTGGTGGCAGGCAATGAGAGGTGGGAGACCCTGACCCTCGCCCAGGATGTTCTCCCTCAACAGGGGGTGAAACAGAGCTAAATCGTACTGTCTCCTGTATGGTGCTCAAGTCCACGGCCAACCACAGGCGTACATTTAGCCCCTTGCCATGATGAATTTCGTCGGCATCGATCTGACTTTGTCAGACAAGTGGCATTAGCTACAACAACATTATAACTGCAGTTACATGCCTTGTTAATTTGTTGAAATGGGAGATACTTATTTCTTTAACATTTTTCACAAATGTCCAAACTTAAGACCCTGAATTTAAATCTCTGATTTGATTTGTTAACTTTTCTTTAGAATGTTTAGAGCTATACCAAATTACTTGATCAATTCTTCACTTTAATGCATATTCAGTTAGAGTACAAGTATCATTTTATCAACTTTTCTAAATATCTTTATACATATATTAGTACTCCAAATGCTCTTTATATTTAATGCTTTTAAAATCACTAAAAGACTGCTTCCTTAATTTACATATATAATGGTGTCTTTAACCATTTTGTTTAGTTTAGTACATAGTTTTATGTTTATTAATTACCTTTTGATTTCTTTATTGTTCCCAATAAATGAGTGGAAAGTGTCACTGTTTTTGTACATGTACTACACATGATCTACATAAATTTATATAAACATTTTTTACAAAAAAATTTTTATTTACTGAGAATTAAATTTATGTATTTTCCACTGCATTCTTATTTTATTTTTGTCTGTAGTCTCCTTTTTATTGTCTGTGCTTTTGTAATTGTAATGTACTACAATAATTATTTTACTGTATAAAATCATTTCTCTATTGATTTTAAGTATTTTCATTAATAAAAATTCATTTGTAATATATGTATATATTTTATGATTCGAGTAAAAGCTTTTTACCTGAATATTTGATGTTTGTTGAATCTTCTCTTCCTTTACTTTTCTCTTTTTAGGAAGAATTGTTTTAATGCTTGTTTCAATTTTATTCTGTTTTCAATTTAGTATTAAGTTAATTATGTTTCTTACAACATAATTATTTTGAAAGATGTTATGTTTAACTTTTATCCTGTTTTCTGATATTTGCCTTAGTCAAATTGGCATTGGAAAGTACCAATCTTATAACTTTGTGTAAAAACATTTTATGTTGAAAGAAAATGGCTTCAAAATTCTTTTTATTTTGAAATTATTGTTTACTTAATGTATAAGATTTCAATGTTGCTTTTTAGCTAGCATCTTCAAAAATGTTAAATCTTTCTTGTTGTGCATTTCATCCTGAAATTCATACGAAAGATGAGAGATAGATGAACAGAAACGTACAATACAATTACAGAAGAATTTAGACTTTATTACAAATGATGATCCCAGCATAAAACAAAAGGGTGTGCTGCTTTCCATTTGAAACAGGAATCCATTTCAGGTGAAAGTCCAACTTCTTTTCCCGAAGATACATTAATGCCTTGTTCGGGATTTGAACTTGAGCCTGCTCGATCACACACCGAATGTCATAACCACAATACTGGCTCGATGGCAAAATGTTTCTTAGCTAAAATAACCTATCTTTCAAACTTTGAAATAGATACAAAATGATTTAATTTTTTAATAATTTATTGTTCTTGGTTTTTGTGACATTTCCTTGAAAATTTCTTTTCCTTTTGAAACTGATTGTATAATTTGTAGCAAAATGTTTAATTTTTTTTCTTTTTGATTTTTCTGTATCACTATATTTTTTATGAATAAATTACACTTTCAATGTAAGTTATTTTTTTATATAAAAATATTTATATTGTCATGTCTTTATATTTTTTATAAAATTATTTTTAGATTAATCATCAATGATTCATTGAATAGTGGAACACAGATACCATTTATTAAGCGTGCTATGGGATTAGGATATGGGGTATTTGTCCTCAACACAAATGATAACAGACGATTCATAAATGGTGTTTTCATCAAAATTCGTGTGAGTTGTTTTATACGTAAAAAATATGTTTATTTATATAAAATTTATTTATTTATAAAATTTCAACCAGATTTCATTTTAAAATGGATTTCTGTTTTTATCTGACCGTATTTAATTTTTTTTTTCTTTCAAAAATTGGAATTTTATCAGTGTCCCTATTCTTTAAGCCATTTTATAAAATTTAAACTTAAAAAAACCCAGTAAAATGATATTCATGCAATTAAAAAAATTCCAAATTAATGCTTACCATATATTTTCATGTATAAGCCAAGAATTAAGTTAAAGTAAGAGTGTCACATCTTTTTTACATGGATTTGCTTGTCTCAGAAAGGATGTACTTTAGGAAAAGTTTCTTTTAAACATTTTCTATTTGCCATGTACAAGTGATTATAATCTTTTCACTTTTTGACTGTTTTGATTAAGACTTCTATTCAAAGGAGGAAAAATTCATGTACTTAATGAAGAAATTTTCCAGGATAATGCTTCATATCACCTTTTCAGAATTATTCCTGATTGGTTTGAGGAACATTTAGGACAGTTCCACAAATTATTTAGCCACCTAAATTGCCAGATATGAATCTCAATCAACATGTTTGAAAATTATCGAAAGTTTAGTTTATGCGCAAAATTTTGCTCCTGCAATGTTTTTGTGACTATAGGCTGCATTAGAGGTAGTTTGCTTAATATTTCTTCAAGGAATTTCTGACAGCTTGTTAATTCAACATTAAATTGCTGCTTTTCATGAAGTCATGAAAGACCACACATGATATTAGGAGGTATCATGAGACCTTTGATACTTCAGTGTTTATATATAGTTGAGTCTTGGTAATTGAAACTGAATGAGACCTGTGACCTCCCTGGATTATTAGAACAGTCAAAACTGTTAGATTAATAATGGAAAATTTTAGTAAATTGAAACTGCCCAACAGTATTGTTTTTATTATATAAGAACTATAAATGTCTTCATAAGCAGAAAAAAATTATATAAAAATATTTCTTACTGCCTATTTATTTGTGAAAGTGGTTTCCAAATATTTCTTCTATGAAATCTTAGAAATTTTTTATTTTTATTTTTTGATATTACTAGCTCGGATTCAGAAAAGGGGGGCTATTTCTCAAAATTTAACTATATTAAGCAATTATGTGTTTAGGTGGTTTAATATTTTTTTACAATTTTAAGACATATATTTAACCATTGTATTAATATTTTTATTGAAAATTCGTGAATTCACTTTTTTAGTAGTTTATTTTTATTATTCTCTCTTTTTTTCTTTTCGAGTAGTAGTTGATTTTCAGAAAAATAATTAATGTAATTTTGGACATTACTTCACATTTAAATGAATGTATCTAGTTGAGCTTTGTGTCATATTAATTTGCCATTATTTCCTAATTTTTCAAATTTATTTTCACAATCTTGGCATATTCACCGCAACTGCACATTTCACCTGTCAAATCATGCAATTTTCAATTATGTCAGTTACTGTATGTGTTATGATATAGAACAGTTTTTTGTCAATGGTTACCAGATAAATATTTCAGACTTGTTTTATTATTTAAGTTTCATTTAATTAACTGAATGTTTCTTTTTTAACAAATCTGGATTTTAAAATGCACTTGACTATTTACTTATTATGTAACATGAACTTAATGTTAAAAGATGCTATGGAATTTTCATGAATTCTAATAACATATTCCTAAAATTTGTTTTATAAACTTTTACCTGGGAATCACGTTTTTTTTTCATAAAATATGAATTCATTTGAAGTATCACTTGAAATTTTAAATGAGTTAGTTTGCTATCATTAACATTCAGAACTCATTAAAATCTATAACGGAAGCGTTTGTGACATCTGACTTTCAATGTATATTCTGTAGTTTGTAATTGTATTCAACAACAGCAAAAACTATTTATCTATAGAAATATCTCTTAAACACTTGATTGAAATAATCCAATATGTACTGAATGCTATTTTTGAATTTAAATCCAGAAATTGGAATTTTGTATGACATATTCTTTAGTATTATTCTTTAAGATAGTATTTATTCAATGGAAAATAGAATTTAGCTCTTCTAGTATTAAGTAAAACAATTATGAAATTTTTAAATTTTTTTTTATCGATTGATGCATTTTTTTTAAATATAATTAAAGTATCTCGTGAAAGAAAAATTAACGTAATTCGTAACATAATCGTTCAAAATCTCATAAAAATTATTTTCCTGATACTGGGGGTATATTATTTCATAATTTTGTCATAATAAAATATGTAATTTCTGAAATTAAAAGGCTCCTTGCCTTTAAAGCAAACAGTGTGGGTGTACTCTTGTGAAAAGTATATTGTTCTTGTTATGATTTTTGTATTTGCTGCTGAACTTGAATTATAAATTACCATCATTATATATACTTATGGTTGTTTTCTTTCATTATCAAATTTTATTTTCCAATTTTAATATTTCTTTCCTTTTTAAGTTAAGAACGCAATACTAGTTTATTTCTTTTCTTTTTCATTTTTCTATTAATTAATTGGTATGATTAATTTATAGGACAGTGAAAGTGCTGAATGTCATGCAAACAATGTTTGGAGAGATGTCATTATTCCGCAAGTTGCTGCAAAGCATGTAGCAATTATTGCCCATAGTTATGGTGGGATTGTTACTGTTAACTTGGTAAATATAATTTGTACAAATATACATAGTCAAATTATTACTTCGAAAATATTTTTTAAATTATTTGAAAAATGGATTGAGTTAAAAGAAGGTAAATTTTTCATAAATATATATTGATGTTTATATATTATACTTTTTGAGAGACACTGTTTAATGAATATTGAAGGGACTCTTATATCACTTTATATAAAGGTATTGCTAATTTTTCAAATTTGTTTTACTAGTGTAGGGCTTTGAATTTAGGATCATTTAATTCATATAAAGAGATGATGAATATTTTTGGGATAAAACTTTATTTTTAAAGAACATACTAGGTATTTCAATTCTGTTAATATATTAAATGCATAATCTGTGGCTTGATGCAGTTTTTATCATTAACATCTGATAATTAGATTTATGAATTCTCGCATAACTTTTTTCTGATCATTTAACCCATTCAGAACAAGCACAAGGAGAAAGAAATACTTCCCTGGGTTCACATGCACCAAAAGTATTCATACACACTGAGACCAGACAATTTTCTATGCAAAGCATGATTTTATTTAAAAAAGTAATATAAAATCATTACTGTGATTTTATATGGAAAAATTTATGGTTTATTAGCAATCTCTCATTAGCCAAACATTTAAGTTTAAGTTTCTTTACTAAACTATTAAGTACATTTACAAAGTAACATTTAATGTAAAATAAAAAAATTAAACTTAAAAAGGAGAATATGTGTACTTGGCAAAGCTAATTGAATCTTTGAAAATTATCGGTCTTTTCATTGTTGTTGGGTGATGTGTATTGTAGCATTGCAGGATAAATTATTGTTTGACATAATTCAGAATATAAGGCTCATTCAACACCAATCTTCTAAAAAAATATTTAAAAAAATGAAGTGATCTGAAATAGAATTAAAGAAAATTTTATTAATCCTTATATATTTTTAAAAAAATCTCCAAAAAATGTGTTACATATTTTATATATATATATATATGCACATTATTGATAAAGATGTTATTAATAAATTTGTAAGGTAATTTTCAAGAAGAAAGTGTTTTAAAGGAAATTTTGTTACTTTTATAATTAAATGTGTGTGGTTCCACTTTCATATGAGAACTTTTAGTTCCATTCATGTTGTATGTTGTCCAATTAATCTTTCTTATTTGTAGTAAGTATTAAAACATTTGGGAACAGATGTGATTGCAATCTTTAATTAAATTGATAATTAATCAGTTAATTGTCAAAAATTTGAAACAATTATACTCTAATAAAAAAAGTTTTGCACTCCATGGTCAATGACAGTTTGTGAATGATTAATCCATTTTCATCATTTTAAAAAAAAATGCTTTTCTATAATTAGTAAATCAAGAATATGGGAGATTATAATCTCAAATGTGTTAAATTCAAATAAGAGTATTAATGATAAAAATGGAAAAAAATTTTCAAGTTGAAAATTCTTTTTTCTTAGAAAATTCCTATGACCCTAATAAATTTCGGTCTCTCCCAGTGTAGATCATTTCCTGACTCATTCCAAGAACGAGTCTTTGCCATTGCATTCACAGATTCACCTCATAGTATGATAAATCAAGGACTTTCTCAGCCTTCTATTGAATGGTTCCGTAAGGTAAGGTTATATTGCTTTATAGATGGAATAATTTACTAATGTATATTTTGATTTATTTGAATAAAATTGTATATTTATGTAGTTTTTGTGAAATCTTTTAAAACCAACACTGGAAGATGCACTCTGACAATAGTATATATATTAATTTATTATTTTACTTATGAAAGTTGTAATTGTGAATATAAAATATTTTCATTATTGTTTTTTTTTATGTGTGTAATATAGATATACTTGTTTATATATCTTAAATGGAGCATATTGAAGGTTTTAAGTCTTCTAATTAGTAATAAGCTAATTTTATAATGCATATAAGTATTATTTTTCTTTGAGCTTGCCTTACTCATCAAACTCACTTAGCACTCTCCCATTTACTTTAATTACAGTAAAATATATTTTTATATAAAATATGTATGCATGTATTTTATAGTACAGTGAAATATTACAAAGAGAGTTTCATTGATTTTTGTTCTTGAACACAGATTTTAAGGGGTTCTTTATCTAGTAGTTTAGTATGTGGATCCATGGAACTTGATGTCCAATATCCTGTGTAATATGAATATTTATTCTCAAAATCCTTGATTATTGTATGCATCTTTTCATAATTTTTATGCAATATCAAAAATATAAATTGCAATTTTATTGCATAACAATTCAATAAGAATAAAATTTTCAAAAATGCATGTTATTTAAATATCTTTTTTTTTTTTTTGTCATCCAATTTTATTTTTAATTTTTGTCATAAAATTTAATACATGAATCAAATCCTTGACAAAAATAATATTTCTTGTTAAGATGATATAATTCTAAAGTTTCCATCATGTGTGTTTATAGCATGGGCTTTAGAAAAGTGAGTCTGCTTAACATGTAATTTATCATGGCCCCCTTCTTGAACAATCACTTGTGTTACCTCTTTAGACATTATAAAATCATAACTTTTTTATTTTATGGATTCATCTTTTGTTTGGAAAACTTAATGACTTAATATTAGGAACAGACATTAATGTGTGTGTGTGGGTTTTTTTTCTTTATGTTTTATGTACACAAATATGGTTTTCTATAAGAGTGAAAACAGACTAGTCACACATTCTAAGGCTTTGAAGCAATAGAACTTTTACTTTTAGATACAAGGATCTCTCTTGGATTTAAAAAATGAAATTGGTAAATGAGATCAGACGTGTAAGAGATTAAGAAAAAACAAAATGCCAGTTGTTAAAGTTTTGAAAGAAAATCTTAACTAGTTTTTTTAGCTTTCCAAAATAACTGTAAGGGCACCAAATTACTCTTTCTACACTTCTAATTAAAATTCATACTACATTGGCTAGAAATTTGAAATTAAAGAGATAAATCTTTCGAAAGATCACCAATCAAAACTTTATTCAAAACATCTTTTTTTAGTATCTATCAAACAAGCTTTTTTAAAAAAATAATGAATAGTAATTGAAAAATGAAGTAATACAGTGTTATTACTAATGTTCCATCTTAAATTAAAAGTTTGTATTTTAAAATTAAAAGTAAATGAATGATATATATAATAAATGTTTAACATCATTAATAAACAATCATCAATAAAAAAATTGGTTGATAAAACAATAAATTCTTCAGTTTTAAGTGTCAAAATAAAGTTAATTTATGTTTCTTTCATGACAGAATTAAATCACACAGAAAATTCATATTAATGTTGGAACTTGTATTATCACTCAATATTTTTTCTAATACTCTAGTTAGTTAACTCATGGTTTAGCAACCATACTTTTTACTACTGTATAGTAATAAGGGTAAATTGTGTAAGTACTGATATATGATCTGAAAACATAAATGAGAAGTTACATGATAAATCTTGTGTTACTTACTAAAAATTACATTGGGTAAAGGTATCTGTTTTTAATTATAATATCATGAATTATAATTATATTTAGAAATTTGTTTGTAAATCTGATTTAAATGTAATAAAATTTAATAATTTTTGCATCATATTAAACTTTTTAATCGAATTCAAAAATTTTTATAAACCCTCCCCCCCCCCCCTTTCTCTATTATGTTTGATACAATCTGTGTCACTTCCCAAAAGAAAATGGAGGCCTATGCATGTTAAATATGTTGAGGCTTAAACGTCTTCCCATTGGTGGAGTGTGGAAGTTAGGAAAAGGGTGCCAGTTCAGGTATTGTCCTTTTTACTTGACAATCATTCAAAATTACAAGGTCCATTACCAAAAGCCCCTCGAGTAGCTGTATTGTGCAACATTAATATTCACTCACTCTCAAAAGTAAATTCTACATGTATAAATACAAATAATGGTTTAAAATTAATTGAGATTCAGTTATCTCTATTATGTAAAAATTATTTATCCTGTTCTTATGTGAACTTTCAATTTTTGAATTCTACAATAAATTTTGGGTTTTGAAATGAATTTACAGAATTTAACATTTGTTGTATAAAAGATAAATGCATTGGGTGTCTTGGAACATTTAGAATAAATCCTATGCCAAGAGTCATTGTATACTAATATGCAATTATCTAGGCGGCAGCAGCATCACATAGCAAATGTATATAAATGGACATTGCCTTGTCAGGGCTTCCATTCATGCTCAAATGATTCATATAGAAAGTGTAATTATGGCCACACAACAGGTTAACAGACTTTGAATATGGAATGCTAGTTGTATTTAGAGGTTTTAAGACATTCAATTTCAGAAATTATGAAATTTAATAATCCTTGATCTAGAATGTCAAATGTAGAATAAGAATATATAATGACAGGGATATATATATGATCTCCCAACATGGACAACAGAGTATGTGAACCATGGCTACTTAATAATTTAGACTAGAAAATTTTGCATAGAATTGTCATTGTTACCAAACTAACAACATTCCATTGAAGAACATTAACAATCTGTAAGGGGTATACATCAGACATATCCTTGAGAACAGTGAAGCAAAACTTAATGTTAATTAGATATGGCAGCAGAGAAGATGAACTCAGGTGCTCTTGCTTGACAAAATGAATCATTTTAAGCTCTGGGTTTGTTTTATATATTAAAGGAGATTTAAGACCACACAATTAGTAACAGTGTATTTATAGTGCATAGTTACTAAGGACATATAATCTTCTTAACTGATATATTACAGATATCAGTGATTCATAATTAAACCCTGATCCTTGATCCCCCTCCCCTTGACCATAGATCAGAAGTTTGAGGATCATACCAATAGTCCTGATGTTGCTTCTTATTACAATATAAATAATCAATCAATCGATTCAGATCGTACATAAGAATTAGATTAGTTTATCAAGCATTATCTTTTAAAATTTGGAGAAATTTTTAACGTTTGTATGAATTTTTATTATTTTATACATTTATAAAAAAAGTAATTGTATAAAGCAGGATCATAATAATTAATGAAATTTGCTATTATTTTAACTGATTTTCAAAATTTTATTACAGCTTTAAATTATTTAATTAAAGCATCTTATAAGCCATTTTCAATAATTTTTAGGTCATCTATATCCATCTTAATTATTAGGTATTTGTAATCCATGTCAAAATCGATGAAAAATAATTCCATTATAAAATTAAAGCAGTTTTTCTGAACAGCTGTCAAATACCAAGATTCTGACTGCAATGATAATAAAGTGGAACAATGGGCCTTCTGACTTTAAGTTCAGCTTAGTCAGAAACTTTTCTCTTTGGAAAAATATATTATTTAGCAATATAAATTATTACTTCAGTTGGATTGTTTTTATTTCTTTAGTGTGACTCAAAATATTTGTATCCAAAAATTAAAAACATTTTTTTTTTTTTTAATTTTCTGGCTAAGATTGTAGCATTATGTGTGTATTCTCTCTCTCTTTCTCCCTCTCTCTTTAATATATATATATGTGGTTTTATATGCCTTTACATTAAAATTAAAATGATTTTTGATGTTTTTATATGTGATCTCAATATATTTTAGAAGTCATGGTAAAAATAATATCTTCTGTTAGGAAAAAAGATCAACGCTATGCTTTCAAACTTAATCAATATCTTAATTTAAATCAGTGATTTATAAATATTTTAAAATTTGAATTAATCTAAAAATAATCATTATTGTGATCAGATAGATGCATCAGGAAAAAGAGGGACAGGAAGAATTATTTACTTTTATTGGGTGTTCTGTAAAAGGATAAAAAATATAAATATTGCTTCATACCTCTGGGATACAGGAGTGATTATTTTCAAAAATTTATAGCATTGATAACTCAATAAGGACTTCATGTAAATGTATATAGTAAAATTAAGCTGAAAAATTGATCATTTTGTTTGATTAAATTACACATTATTTCTTCATTCTCAGTTAAGTTTAATTTTTGAAAAATATTTTCTCAATTTTTTGTTAATATTAAAATAAACTGAAATTTTAAAAGAGAGAAATTTTTTTTTTATCTATTACAGCATTTGGAAGGATTGTATGTACAATTTTAATTATTAATGTAAGAAATATTGGTAGTTTTATGTACATACACCGAAGAGCCAAAACATTATGAACACCTACTCAATAACACGTTGCACCATTTTCTGCCTGTGAAACAGCTGCAACTAACCTTGGCATAGATACCACAAATTCTTGGTAGAGGACTGGAGACAGGTAGTGCCAATTGTCTAAGTAGTGGTCACATAAAATCAAGATATTCTGACATGAAGATGTTTGATTTCTCTGAGCTTCTTTTCTATAAAAACCAAAATGTATTCTATCAGATTAAGAACCGTTGTGTTAGGTGGCCAGGATATTAATTGAAATTCATTCTTATGCTCCTTGAACCCTTCTTACACAATTCTAGCCTTTTGACATGGGACGCTGTCCTGCTGGAAGATTCCATTTCCAGTTGGGAAAACAGATGCCATATAAGGGTGCAACTGATACGAAATTATGCTCAAATAGTCTACAACTTTCACTGTCCCTTCTACTTGAGCTAAGGGTCCTAGAGTCATGAAAATGAGAATGTTCTCCAAAGCATAATACAGCTATCACTGGTCTGTGCACATGAAGAGAGCAACTGTGGAAGACAGCACAGCCATCGGCGTGATGAATGAGAAATCATAATTCATTCAAGCAGGAAACTCTTCTACTTATTTATGGTCAAGTCTCAATGTTTCTAAGTCCACTCTAGGCCTAGTTAACAATGACACTTACTCAACAGAAGCCCACGTGTGCAACATTTGTTGTGCAGTCTCATATCGAACAGTGTCCACTGAATTGTATGTTCTGAAACACTTGCACTTGGGCTGTTGGCTGAGCCACTGTCTGGCACCCCTATTTTGCTTACTAAATGTGACAATTTTTAACATCCTTTTACTTTGATGACTCATGGGCATTCAATAGCTAAGTATATACTTCTGGTTTCATCATTGTTTATCCACTTTGCATAAATGCTAAAAACAGCAGAACACAAACAACTTACCAGTCATGCTGTTTCAGAGATATTTGTTTGGAGTCTTCAGGCCGTTACAATCTGCCCTCTTTCAAATTTGCTTAGACCAGCTTTCTTTCCCCTCGCTTGAAAAAATATGTGCAAGATTGATTGCTTACTTTCTCCAGCAGCAGTTAAACACCATTCTCTCTTTATCATGTGGCTTCCGTGTCATCCAGAGGAGTTCATTGAAAAATGTGGAGAGGTTCATAATGTTTTGGCTTGACAGTGTACATATATTACTGGTGACACTTATTCATTTTTACTCATTCATTTTTACATTTGCTTAAAATTGTTGTGTTAAAAATATAATTTATTTGTGAATGATTATAAAAATAAAAACCAAATATATCTGAAATGAAAAAAGAAATTGGAATAGGTAATAATTGCAATTTTCAAATATTGATTGTGCATGTTTGTGTAGCTATCTCATTTTGATCAAAAATATTCCATATTTTTAATGCATCAGTCTTGTTCCTATAGTAACATTTTCTTCTTTGTAATTCTTTTAACATTAGAAACATTTGCAAATTGTCTGCCTTAAAAAACAATTTATCTTTAAAATTGACTAGAAAGGCTTATAATCTACTTTGATTTAGGATTAAAGCTCTCAATATTTTGGCAAATTTCTTTCAAAGAACACATTCTCAAAATATTAAAGTAAGCTTGAGCTTTATTTTTTCCAAGAAAAGCTATGTATCTAAACACAGCCCTTCATAAAATCTCTTTTAAAGTTGATTATCATGTGATTTATCTTTAAAAGTCCAGTAAAATAGGTATTTTGAAAATGAAAATTGAGTTCAACATTTCATTAAATGTTTTATCAAGTACATTTATAATGAAAGAAGGTAGAATGAAAAGGGTAGGAAAAACTGTAGAAGGGACAGGATAAATTGCTTAGTTGTTTTAATTTTATGCTTAAAATTTTCCATGATGAAACAAACAATTATTTAAATAAAATTATTATATTTTTTATTAGAATAAAAAATAATGCTAACAAATAGATCTAAAATACTGAGAGTTGTATTATTTTTCCTTACAAATATTTTATCATTCTTTTGTATTTCTCAGAAATATTTCCTGAATGATAGAAACGTAGCATTTAAAATTTTGTCACTTCCAAAATCTCATTCTTAAGTGCTGTATACATCAAAATGCTCATCTAAAATTTAAATTATTTTTGGTACTTAAGTACACTGATATTTTAATTTTTATTAATGATAAATAATTATTTCTGTATAGTGTGCTTAAAGCAGAGGATTTTAATCAGTGAGTCTCTAAATTTGCGCAAAAAAATTAACTTGTCTTTATTTTCCTTTTCAGCTAGAAATCATTGTAGAATTAATTTCAATAGTATTAGTTAAATTTGTCTCTTTAAAAATGCTACATAATACAGTAAAATTTCTATTTGAGATAAATTGTTGATATATGTTTTAAAGAAATTAAATTTTACTTAAAATTTCCTGTGTACATTATTTGTGAAGATACATTTTCATTATTAAGTTTAGTACAATTTTGCTCTGAACAATGCATATTTTATACCTTTTAATATGATAATTATGTTTGACACTACTGAGTGCTTTATTTTATTTTGCATTTATTTGTATTGTGAAGGTAATAAACATTGTTTTTCTTTTCCTTTTACAACAACGCAAATGAATTAAAAAGCATATGGTCAGACTTTTAACTCTATTCTTAAATAAATGTATTAATAGTCACAATTTTTTAGTAGGTCTAATTAGTGGTAAAGGACATTTTCCATGAGGATATGTATGTCTATTTAGGACATTTCCTTATGATTGTTAGTTGAGCAGAGTGGTTGTGGTCACAAACTCATAGCTGATATTGTTTCTGTCAAGTTGGGGATTTGAATCCTGGGGCCATTGAAGATTTACTCCATAAAGTAGAAAAAGCACGTTAAATCTATCATGGCTCAAATTCATGAAGTTGTTATTTCCTGGGAAGTTTGGACAATGGGACACCAGCTCAGTTGTCTTGGTCACTTGATTAAGTTCAAAATTATGAGGTGTTGCATTAGCACTGGCATAGCTTGTTCTGAGGGAGCCCTGTATCAAAATTCCTCTAGGGGCCCTTTTTAGATATGAGAACCCTGTTAGTTGGACTGTAGTTACACATGTATCCCTGTATCATTGATATGGCGGTAACTACGCCCCTGTACATTAGTAACCCTAGTTTTAAAGTTCAATAATAATAAACAACTATATATATATATATAATCAATTTTGCTTGAAAAATCAGGGAGTTTAGATAATTGTGATAAACTTGTCATTAACAACTATATCATAGTGCTACAATTTATGTTAAGCAATGAATAGCTATATGTTATTTTTGGCATTGTAAATGCCAAGCAATATTTGCCAGTTTTGAGCATAAAGCCAAGACACATGTTGAGAAACTTTATCTGACAATGTATACTTGTTGGCATATATAGGTGGCAATAAGCCAGCTCACAACAAATCTTGCTATTGTGGATTCAATCAGAAGTAGAAATTTTTGGTGAACTGCATACAAATGCTCATTAGAGAAGCACTTTTGCTTTTTTAATTATTGCTTTATGTCTTGATGGTTTATCTTTACACATCTTTTTTGCCATTATAATGAATTGGGCCATGCTCCTTTCAGTGATAAACTAAGAATACAGTAATTATTTATAAGGCTTAACTGTGCCAAAATGCTGCCCAGAGATTAAAAAAAAGTAATGATTTATTTATTGTATAAAGTGTTTCTCTTTAAAAATGCTTTGTCTGAAAGGAACCTGTGGAGGTCACTGATCTGTCCAACAACAAAAGATTATTCTATGGTTGTTGAATCAGTATGGAATGGCTTGTTTGCAACAATTTTTCATTATATATTCTTAAACAAGTGTTATATTATTACACAGCACACACATCTCTTTAGAAATGAGATCCTTTAACCTTACCTAAGGCTTCTCAAGATTCTAATTTGATTATTATAAATGACTATGCTGAGTCGCTCAGTACAAAGCTCGAGAGGAAAAAATATTTGTCAAAGGCACCAGCTTTCACACACACAAAATTGCTGCACCTAAATCCTGTAGAATATGCTTTGGATGACTTTGGAAGAATTCCTGAACCATGTCAAAATTTACAAATCCACTAAATGTTGACATTCCACTCTTTTAGAAGAATTGAAATTTTTGGTGAAAGCATTTACATGCTTTCTCATTTACAGCTTTTTGTTTGGTATGTTTAGTTATTAAAATGACTACACTCTGTTTATCAATGTGTTCAGGATATTTAATACATCTTGTTCATCATTTTGTTGTTGTTGTGTAAAGGTATTATAAGTTAAGTAATATATAAGTTATTATAAGTTATCCAATAAATTATTTTATGAATTTCAAAAATTTTGAGTTGATACATTTTAAACACCACATAAATTCATTGCATGTATGCACTGAAAGTTACAGTAGTGTCACTTTCATTGCGATTGAGTTTCTTAGAAAATTTTGACACAGGTCAAGATAGTTTAGTTTGTTGAATCATAGTTTAGTTATCGAAATAAAAAGATTAGAACTTTTCACACAAAAAAATGTTCAGCAAATTTAAGTCTTGCTGTGAGAGATTAAGGGAATACAGCTATCATTTTAGTAACTTTTTGTTGGAGTTTATAAAAATAAGTTTCATTTGTTAATAACTAAATGGAAACTAATGAATAGTTTATTTTTCTGTCCTATATAGACCAGTGGTCTTCAAACTTTTTTGACTCTTGGAACCCTTAAAGCTAAATAAGTGTTTTCAGGGAACCCTATTCCATACACTTAGAATATATTTTAAAATAATAATTAAAGTAGATCATCATGTTATATGAACTTTATGTAAAGGCAACTAACAAAAAGTGTTGTATTTGTTATATTAAAAAAGTTAATGTAATTTTTATATAATTTACATTAATAATAATTTATATTACCTAAAAAAAATATTTGTACCCCACTAAATGTCTTATTATTTTTTTAGGAAAATTTTTTTAATAACCTGTATTTTTTCCCCCTCTTGAATCGCATTAATATTTTTACAGATATTAACAACGAAAAAAAAAACGTTGAAAACTGTCCTAAATTGCTTCGATTAAATGATTTATCTAAAAAAAATATTTTTTAAACATTTAGAAAAATGTGTATAAATTATGATTATGTACAATCCTTAATATATATTTACCTTTCTAGAATTGAATATTAAACGGAATTTTTTTAAATTATTTTCCGAATGTATTCATGCATCTCCATTACAAAAAGGCACTTAACTAACAATGCATTTAAATTAATTTAATCGGGAGGGCATTTAATTCACTAGAACTGAAACTAAATTAATTGTAATTTATATCCAGTGATTTCGTTCCTCCAAAATGCGTTACTTTTAAACATGAAGGTTGTTCATCAAAAAAAATGAGGGGGTATAGGTGTGTACTTATGACCACACGATAGATGTGAAAAGTTCTAATGTTCCAACTTGAATATATATGATGATAATGTCGTGTCCATGACGGGACCAAATCAGACAGTACCATGGGCTCAGATGACTGTTCTGGCAATCTGTTCAATATTATCCATATATATATAGGTTTATTGACGAAAACAGGGCCCCTATTTTCTGTAGAGCAGCAAGAATAGCTGGACAGTCAAAAATATAAGCAGGTGTTAGCTCTGTATCTAACAGTTATAACAATACCTATAAGTTCTTCTACCATTCCTATCAATCTTTATAAATACAGTAGAGTCCCGAAAACTCGGTCTAATGTGGACTGTAGGGTGGCCAAGTATGTGTGAAAATGCCGTGTTATCGAGAATAAGTAGGAGTGCTTCCTCAGAAAATATTGTACTATACTTGTATGTATTGTTTGCCTGAGAATACAACAGAAAATAAATTGCTAAAATACCCTTAAACAAAGGAAAAGTACGTACTTTATGAAGTCATAGAGCAGAGGTCGCCAAAGTGATGGTCTACGAGCAGTAGCGCACACAGAAATTTTTCAGGGGGGGGGGCCCGAGGTTGAAAGTTCATCATTCTTGTATCATGCTATTTTTTATTTTGTCGATTTTCAGGAACAAAACACAGTAAAAAACTAATTATTGAATAAATAATTAGCATTAATTAATAAAATTAATTATTAATAACAAATATTGAATTAAATTTTACGTATTATATACTTAGAATTATAACCTATTGGAAAAAAATCAAGATCTTTGGGGGGCGGCCCCCCCCCCCCCCTTGTGTGCGCCACTGTCTACGAGAAAATTTCGTTTGTCCCTAGAAAAATGTGGAATATATTCACTTATCATATGTTAAGTTATGTTTTAAGATGCATTGATTGCATTCTTAGATCAAATTTTTTTAATAAATATATTTTAACATTCACAACATCCTGTTATTGGTCCGCGGGATATAAATTATGAATTTACTGGTCCGCGAGGTCAAAAAGTTTGGAGACCGCTGTCATAGAGCATTTACTACATGAAAATGAAAGTTAATGGATGCATAGTATACAATAATTTATCTGTTCAGACACACCTCAGAAAAATACTTTATGAAGGCATAAAGCTTTCCATATAATGAAAATTAAGTAGCCGACTATGTAAAAACTGACTACTTTTTTTTTAAAAGAAAAGCGTTATGTTCTGTTGTCTTCCGTACTACACTCTGTGTTTTGCTGCTTCATCTCGAAGACGACGAAGGAACAGTAAATCCATTACCGAAGCACATGTTCAAAATACTGAAGGGTGGCTCGAACAGCCTTTCGACCCTCACTGTGTGATATTTTGCGGTTTGTATGGTGTACTCAACGTTAACATCGTCATCCTTTTCCGGAATTTTTCTTTTTTCGTGGGTGTTTTCAGGACCGTTTTTAACTTCCCTGGCGCTCTAGGCTCTTCAAATTGTTACGCCCCCTCCTTCAGTTCTTACCTTGCCAGCTTTGGTTTGGTAGAGATTTTCTATTGACCCACTTACTCTTTTCCCTTTTTTGCTCTTTGTCCAGTATTTCCATGCGACGTTAATATTCACTCAAACTCACTCAAATCCAGTATTTCCATTATCCATTATTCCATTCCATTTATCCACCAACTATGAACTCGCTGTAGCCCGGACTGCCAACCAGAAGCGTAAGGAAAGGATAATGGCATGGTTTTTGGCTACTTTTATTCGTATCTTTCCGTACGGCACATGGACCACCCACTTTTTTGTGAATTAGTACAGTAAATTAATGAAATCATTTGCAATTATAATATAGAGTATACATTATTGTATGAACTGTTATCAAGTTGTTAATTATCATCGCTTATCGTTTTACTATCTTTTACTTTTAGACATACTTATTCTTTGTTGAGTCACTGCCATTGTACTTGCACAATAAAGGTTTTCTTCAAGCTTTGATCATTGCATAATCATTAATGACATCATTGTAATCAATTTACGTTATATCATTTTGAGCGCATAGCAACAACAAACTATTAAGATTTTCATTTTCCATAGTAGATATTTTTTCACAGTTCCGCTTACACAATGCATACATGGTTCGCTATGCGGAGGTTCTTTCGCTGTAATTTTAATTTTTTCTCTTTTTACGCCCTCCAGTCTTTTGCGCCCTAGGCATGTGCCTAGTGTGTTTAAGCAGAACAGCGGCCCTGGGTGTTTTCGACCTACAAGGACGAGGCCGAATTATCCGGACTGTCGGGTTATCGAGTGCCGAATTTTCGAGACTAACTGTAATTACATTTATGTTATATAATGGAATAGTTCGGTGAATCAAAAACAAGGTGATCTTCATATTGTCATATAAAATTATTTATTCTTATGTCTACTCATAAAGAAAGATATTAGTTACAAAAATACACACATATTTGTGAATTAATTATAATCTATTTATAAGAATGAAAGAATAGGTTTATGTTAGCTGAAATATGTTACAAATATTTTATATTAAAATTTATTTAAATATCGGAAAAATGACTTCGTCAAGCGTTGTTCCATGCTTCGTCGTGCATGGATCATTTGACATAATTAAATTGGATTTTGATTTCAAAAAATCAACTAAACGTTTTGTGATTTTTCATTAAAAAAATCCACATTCAGATCTCCACTCAAAATCATTGGTAATTTGTGTAGATTTCGATTCAGAAGAGGTGGAAGCTGTAGCCTAGTGGTCAAGGTAACGGACTAGTGGCTGGCATTGTCATGAGTTCGAGCCCAGTACCACTAAAGATCCGCGTTGTAGGCTCAAACGTCCTCGCGTTGGTGGGGTAGTTAGGAGAGGGGGTGCCAGCTCAGATGTCGTGCTCGTCACTTGACCATGGTTCCAAATTACGAGGTCCGTCGCCAAAAGCCCTCGAGTAGCGGAACAGTGCGACGTTAATATTCACTCAGTCACTCGATTCAGAACTGATCCGGCTTCAGTGTTTGCAATAAAATTCTTGTGGATGAATTCGATAATTTGATTGACACATTTTGATTTGATGAAATGTAAATAGCAACCACACAGTACAATTATTTGACCATTTTCTGCTCTATATCTAGTTGTACACAATTTTCTCAAGTACTGATTGAAGCCAAATGATTCTGTAGTACTTGATGCTACATCCGTTTCTTATGTTACAGAAATTGTCGTATCTCTGTTGTTTTTTAATTATAGAGAATATATTCTTCTATATTTATATATATATATAGGAACAGTAGCGCACACAAAATTTTTTCAAAGGGGTTTGGGGGGAACAAAAACAATACAAAATTAATTATTGAATGAATAATTAGCATTAATTAATAAAATTAATTATTAATAACAAATACATAATTAAATTTTACGTAATATATACATAGGATTATAACCAATCGAAAACGAAATCAAAGGCTGTGGGGGGTGTCCGGACCCTTAGGACATCACCCTTGTGTGCGCCACTGTATGGGAGTATAAACGACTTAAATGCCAGTTATATAGTCTAATTATTTAAATGTATATATGTGTAAATTATTTATATATATTATATAAATATAATGTTATGTTTATTTAACTTATATGGCACTGTACAATATATGATTAAGAAACCTTATGCCTGGAAAAGCAATTAATACATGTACATCATAATTCATACAGATTTATCAATGTGTAACTTGTTTGTGTGTACTTAAATAAAGAAAAAGAAAATTTCGCGGGAAAAAGTGTGCATTTGTGAAATTTTTACTTAAAAAAAACGCTCCTGAAAAGTTTACATTAAAAAAAAATAATTAAATACTTACAAGTAGTATATAAACTATTGTACGTATTATTTATTTCTGTGAAAAATTTATTAATATCATTATTAACTTGTACTAATTGGTTTTTAAGTCCTTCAAAACGACTGGAGCCGAGTAAACCCGATTCAGCGCAACCTACCCGAGCGTGTGACGATCCTCTTACATTCACTCTTCAACAAAAACGCGCCTGAAGAAGTTTTCACTTAAAAAAATATTTTAATTGTTTATTAAATTTATTTTATTAGAATGAAATTTATGGTATGTTATTTTTCTTTAAAAAACAAGTAATATATTAAAAAAAATTATGTCAATTCCTACTTAGATCAACAAAGAAAAATTTTATTTTAGCTTTTTTATTAAATAGTTACAATTAATATAAATATGTATATACATATGACAGAAGCGCAACATTAAGTGGTAATTAAGTTTTATTAATTATCATTAAAGTATCGTATTGTCATCCAAAACAATCGTGTATATAAAATTTCAGTTCAACTGAATGCTTTAAACGTGAGAAAAAAACCTTTTCAAGTTTTGACACAAGTCGCCAAAAATGATGCCAACTCAATCGACCGTTTTAAAATGTATTTTATGAGCGGGTGAAAATTCCACCAAGATAAATATATTGAGAGGGTGAGCTAATAGTAGGAATTGAATGATCAACAAAAGGATAGAGTTTTCATTTGCTCAATCTTCCCCCCTTAATATTCTTCGATCTTTAATGTTCCTCAACCACTTCCCGAGCTGTGCTCGGGCTGGCAAAATGTACCATCCTGAGTGTAGTTCGGGCACTATGAAAATTTACCCTGCACACACACACAATCGGTCTTTCTCGATTGATTGATTGGATATTAACGTCACACTGTTCAGCTACACGAGGGCTTTTGGCAACGGACCACGTAATTTTGAACCATGGTCAAGTGACGTGGACGACACCTGAGCTGGCACCCCCTCTCTTAACTACCACACCAACGGGAGGACGTTTCAGCTCGACAGATTTAACGTGCATCGCTGTCCTACACGGCGGGTCTTTAGTGGTATTGGGTTCGAACTCGGGACAAGGCAAACCACGATCCGATACCTATACCACTCGGCTACCGCGGCCACTCGGTCTTTCTCGAATTATTTCACATGTGCTTTTTATGGTTTCAAATGCTTTTGCTTAATTTTCTAGGTAAGAATTAAAAAAGAAACATTTTTTTGTTCCGTAATCCCGAAGTAAAATGAATCTGGAAGTAGTTTATATTCCACTGGTCTCAGTATTTCCTTAAAATTCCTCAATGCCCCAGAAGACCCACCGTGTATCGAGGCTCAAAATTCCTCGCGTTATGGAAGCAAGAGTGAGATGCTAGCGCAGATGTCGTTCACGTCACTTGACCGATGTTCAAGATTATGAGGTACTTCGTCGTTAAGCCCTTGTGAAAATGAATATTTTTGCTAATAAAGACAACTGGGGTGGTTGTTTCTTGAGGGCCAGTTTCGTTGCTTTGGGTGAACTCCGTCCTTTTGAGCATTATGCCCTCTTGTAGCTTTTATTTATTTTCTTGAAATATTTACTTGTCATTAAAAAAAAGTGCTTCATTTCAAAAAAAAGTTTGTTAGTAATTTATTCCTATGTGGCTTGGTTTCAAAAAGCACCCAAGACTTAGTTTGTTTCGAATTAAATCACTTATGAATAATAAAAATCAAACGATAATAAAAGCCAAAAACAATCTGTTTAGGCCTCCAAATGTTTGAGTACAATTAGTGTTTAATGTGAGGAAAAAAAAACGAACGTAATAACATAAAATTTGGAAGAATTTAGATATGTTTATGGAACTGTATATCATTTTAACATTAAAACCCAAAGATCGAGATTCTGCGTTCATTTTCGGTGCTCTGCGCCGACTTTGAAGCTATTTTTCTCTACTTTAATGCATTTTACTCTATTTTAAATTTTAATTTTCCCAAGATCTCCAGTATTTTTATTTCATCTTTAAAGTATTTAATCTTAACAAATGGCAAAATTCAATCAATTACAGTCACTCAAATACCTACTGATATGAGGTTGTAGCTCGAAAGAGCTGGGTACTCAAGTCATCCACCCAACGATATTTTAACATTAAGCTTGATTTACAAATAAAGAATTTCGTTTTTTCATAGAAGTAGATATTAAAAATATTGATTATATATAAAAGATTTCAATCACAAATTTTTATAAAAAATTTAAGTAGCTGATTTTTAATTAAAAAAATTTTCCTCTAGCTCTAATGCAACATCAGCGATTTTTCATGCCATCATAGAAATTATCCGACATTAGAATGGGAAGCAACGCCATACGCAAAGCAATCTTTCTTTAACTTTATTCAATGACTTCAAAGAAAGATTTAATAAACCCAATTATCTGCCGATTTAGTCCCGATAAAGCTCTATCGGATTAATGTCCGTTGATCGAATTGGCCATTCCATTTGCTCCCAACTTTGATCCTCAAATTATTCATGAACAAATCTTGCTCATGAAGTTGAGCATCATCGTTCGTTACAATGAGCAACAGCATTAATATATGATGCGACATATAGAGCATGGATCTCATCCCTAATAATTTCACAGCTGTCTTAGTTCCTCAATGCAACATGCAAATCAACATGAGATTATAAAACTATGGTTTCACCACCTCTATAATTGTGTTTTTTCAACAATGTTAGATTCGTAGTATCTTGTTCCGGCTTTGCAATTCCTTGGAAATACAAGCAATGATATTATGACTTTTTTGAAGAATTTATGCCAATTATATAGGTGTTTTCGAACGTGGTCACGCAGTCGTGATGACGGCCGGCTGATTATACTGAGCAGTGAACGTGGTATCCTTGAGGTTATGGTCACGAACTCGTGGCCGTAGTGTCGCGGGTTCGAGTTCATGTGTCACTAAAGATCCGCTGTGTAGAGGGGGACGATGCACGTTTAATCTATCTATGCTCAATGCTCTCCCGTTGATGTCGTGTGGTGGTGAGAAAGGGTGCCAGTTTTAGTGTCGTCCTCGTCACTTGACCGAGGTTCAAAATTACGGAGTCTATCGCCAATAGCTCTCTTGTTGCTGTATAATGCGACGTTAATATAGCTCTCACTCTCACTGAGCAATGGGCTGCTACCTTAACTGTACGGACACGGTTATACAAAGGCGTTGGCAGGAATGATTGCTGCAAGGAATTCCATCGGTTAAATGATCGAGATACACAAATTCAAGGTAAAATGGGATGATTGTGCTATAGGTCTGAACTGCCCTAGTAGCATCAATGTCTATTAATCAATGCGCTACACACTGGCTCTTCCAAACCATGAGTGGATGGACGAGGCACTTGGCTGTAGAGAAATTACACTGATAACAGCGTTCGTAAGAAGCTTACTTTTAACCCCACAACATCGGAAGTCACCTAAAGTGAAATCTTAGCCAGATTAGCATTGCATAATATTCAGCGATTAATCCCACTTCAATGCTGAAGCAGATGGCCATCTTATCCGTATGAGTGGGAGAGGGGACTAGCTGCCCCAGTCAGATTTTGTTACGCAGAAGCACATTGCCAATTCTCTGATGCGAAGGTATGGAGTGTCCTCTAACAATAGCAGGTCGATTCAAATCATCCTACAGTTGGTTGCGTTACTCTACATGGCACGTCATCCTGGTGCCAAATAGATATGGTGTTGGGCTCCATACGACGCCCGTATCTCTAAACTGCTTCCTTGTTGTGGATACTGTTCCTTGTGCAGCAAGGCCACCAAGTTTTCTACAAATTGAACTTTTTTTGGGATATAATGTAACTAGCAGTTTTTCTCGAGGTTTCCCTCTTAAACTGAGTGTTTTCTTTGTAGTGTGTTCTCTTATAACTTCCACCTTCTTGTAGATGCAAGCAGTGTCGATTTAAATTCATTTCCGCGCCCTGGGCGCGGAAGATCTATAGGCCCCCTTGGCTCTGGCGGATCGAAATTTATAACCAGAAAATCTGGTTAAGTCCATCTTATCCGGGTCCCATGCCTTTGGGCGTCCGCCGTAAGCGCCCAATGGATTAACTGGCACTGGATGCGAGCGAGGAATGGCAGTTCTGTCAGACTATATCGATGACTAAAAAATTTTTGGCTATAATAAATTTCGGACATTCAGATATTTTCGAGTGGAAAATCTTCAAATTGTTCCTAGGCTCGAGTATCTGAAAAAATATAACTGAGCTTTCAAGGAACTCTTCTGTTTAAAGCAATTTAAAAGTAAAAATTCTGTTATAATTTTAAAGTAAAATACTAAAAACCTCATTCCTATGTTTTATCGGATTGTTTAATATTTGAACATTCCCATTCATTGAATGGATTATTAGTACGATGAGTAAATGGAAATTTATTTGTAATAAACCTTTACAGTTACATTCATTTTATGTCAATTTTGCTCTTAAAAAATTCAGAAGAAAACGTTTAAATTTACATGCATGTTTTTGAAATTTTAAAGTATTTTATTTTAGTTCATTTCGAAGATAAATTCTTCAAATGTGTTAATTTGTAACTGTCTCATAACTTTATAAGTTAAACATTTGAAGAGAATTGTATTATTCCTTAGTATTATCACATGATACACACACAGCTCCTTTGTTTCTTACGTCGTCTAAATCTTACAAGTATATGCTTGTGTTAACTATACATACCATAAGATTATCTAAACCAGCGATACTCAACCCGCTGGCCGCATGTGGCCCTCTATTGCTCTGAGAAATTTACTGTATTAAAAATTTGGTTGGAAATTCTTCGTCAAGAAATCAAATACATCAATCTTGCTTTTTGTTGTCGGTGTCGTACGGGTACGAATTGATATTCTTTTTCTATTTGGAACGGTTACGGTTAGTGATAACAGACAACAGTGGAGTAGCGAAAATTTTATGGGTGGAACTTATTTTTAACTAACTTTAATACCTTGCAAACGAAAAATATTCGGAAAAAAAAAAAATCGTTTTCAAGACGATGGGGAGGCTGGTTGACTATTTTGTAGTGAAAGACAAACATGGATCATTGATTGTTTGATTTGTCACGAAAGTGCTGTATTTAAAAAAAATACCAATAAACAAGAATCATGACTTTTCCTCGAATAATCTTTCAAAAGGTGATAAATAGGCTTCCTTGAATAATCTTTGCAACAGCAACAAAGTGTTTTGTCATAGATAATATCACAGCGGTAACAAAGACATCCTATATGAAGTTTGTTATATTATTGGTAACATTATGAAACCGTTTAGTGATGCAGAAATTATGAAGGAGTGTCTCTTAAATGTTTCTAATTTAGTGTTACTGGAAAAAAATATAAAAAAAATAATAAATTTATAAAAAGTAAAACAGGAGTTATAATATTTTGATCAATTTTCCACATTTTAAATTTCCAATGTTATCTTTGTCTTGAAGCATTTCTTCCCCCCCCCCTTCCCTCCCCATTTATCCTCACATTGCGGCCCGCATGAAATAGCTGACATATGTATGCGGCCCAGCAGAAAGAAAGGTTGAATACCCCTGATCTAAACGGTATATACATTAGATCATGAAACATTACAAACAAATTCAACATAACCTTTTTTTTTCTTTTAATTCCATCGGACTATAATTAGAAATATCTGATTATTGCTTCTCTTCTTTTTGTACGATTGTCTGTCCCTTGCATATTGGCTATTAGTCGGATCTTCCACTATCTGTTTTCGCCGGAGAATTGGGTCCTGAAACTCATCAAGGCCCCGGAGCGACCCCATGACCTCTGTGCGGTTGGAAATAAAGGTCCAATCAAGCGCTGGTGAATCCACCCGACCATGATGCCTGAAGTAGTTATAAATCACTTATGACACTAGGTCTTGCGTTCTTTGTCTCTTCCCATCGATTTCTTATCCACTAACTTACATCCATTGCATCTGTTCCAAGCGCAGTTCTTGATAATTTGTTGAAAATAAGTAACGAAAATGTTCTGCAAGCGGTGCTTGGTTTGGGTCTATAAGTTATTAGATTTGTTGAAAATTCATTTTCAAAAGCTTCGATGTAAAATGTATTTAGTAAAGTAAATCTGTTTTTCTTAGAAATTGCTGGTTTGTTTTTGTTTCGTTCTACTTAATGAATAAAATAAAATAATGAGACAATTGCTTTATTTGACTGTATTCTCTGCGTATTTTTGACAAGACTTTTCGGATTTTTAATCGAATTTCTGATAAATTGAATTATTTTTTGGAAGTTTGCTATGGTTTTATTTGTAAAGATAAAATTCCTCTTAATCAAAGCTCAAGATTAAATTTTTATATGATGAAATTTTTTTGGTATGGATTCTTTGTTAGTATTACCTGTGAAAAAACATGAAATGGAAACTGATTAGCTTTTAATTTATTTTTTTTTATCAATGTCGAGTTTAAAACTGAAAAAAGAAGTTCAGGGCAAAAGCTTAAGGAGGGGAGGGGGGTAACTCTGTAATAATTGTTCACTTAGAACAATGATGTACTATCTTTTTTTTAAAAAAAAAAGTTTAAATTATTCTACGTTGAAAGGTTTACAATAAAATAAACAAGAAAATGCACAATTTACTACCTGAAATCTAAAGGGCAAACAGGATAAGCCGACTGTAAAACCTTTATAATATAAAAATGCTGATGTACACTTGCCTCCAAAAGTCTGCGTACAGTTACATAAGTCTGCGTACAAGCGATCATCTTTCATATTCATGCAAAGATCGCTAATTAAAAAAGGCTTTCTAAGTCAACACTATTTTTTATTGATTCCTCTGACGTTGTTAATTCAAATAGTATAAACAACAATCACCTGAATATTACATAAAATAATACAAATATTTATAACTTGAGAACGACATAAATCGTGTGCGCGTCAAAAGTCTGCGTACACTGGAAAAAACCTCTACAATAATGGATTGTTACTAAAAGTTAATACTTTTTAGGCTATTCTCCGTTCTTTCTATAACTCTCTCAATATATTTGGCAAAGATTTAACTTAGTTGTTTTATCTATGGATATTTTATTCTTTTCTTCTACTCTGACAGATTTGAGCATTTCCTTGAATGTTATTAAGTTCTCCTTGATTATTTACTTGAGTAAATCCCACAAATATTGTATTGTGCTTAGGTCTGGGGACTAGGTTGACTTTCAGAATTGGTTTGGGACATGTCAGAACAGCCATGACTTCCCAATGTGAACCATTTGCTTGGTACCTTTGTGCCGCTGAATGCAAAAATCATTACTCACCGCAAATTTCTCAGCATATGCCCTGATATTTTATTTCAATAAGTTCAAGTAACCAATTTTGTACATTGTTGATTCTATTAATTCCAGATTACCAGCCGAAAGGCTTCTCCCAAACATTATGCCTCCTCCTCCATGTTTGATAGTCGAAAAAGGATATTCTTTCTTAAAATCTGTCCAGGAATTTTTGCAGGCATATATTTCTTCTTTTTGATGCTAAATTACAAAAATTACTTTCAATTGAATATATTATATTTTTCTAAGAAATATGTGTCCTATTTAGGTGTTTTTTAGCAAAGGCCATTTTCTTACCTCTGTTCGTTCGAAATATGAATGACTTCTTGAGTGCAACTCGGGCATGATATTCATCCTTTTTCAGTTTTCTTCGAATTGTAATTAAAGTCACACTTTTTTGCAATATCACAGCAACACTTTTAGCTATTTGTGAAGCTTATAATCTTGGATTTTTTTTATATAGAGCGTATTACAAAGAAAGATTATCGAGGTGACACTACAGACGGGTGGCCGGATCTTGGCATGGACGTTAAAATTTTAGTTGATTTGTAGTTTATGATCATTTTTTGAATCAATGACTGTTTCCTATTAACAGTTTCAACAATTGCTTTAAAAATTTTCTGTTTTTCTGAAGATCTATGATTTTTCTTTCACTAATATATCGATCTCTATTCTGCTGCCTGCCATGGAACCACAAAAGCTTTCAAATCTCATATCCTAAATAAATCGTAAAAGAAACTTATAATTACTTAAAAACACGATTTTTAGTGCAATTATTTTACAATAAAAGGTCTTTAAAAGCTCTATTTTGTAAGTGTAACGCAGACTTTTGGCGCGGATAGCTGGTGATTATTTGGTGGCCATTCTTGTTTTTTCTCGTTAAGGTGAATTTTGTTGCTGCTGTATGAATAAGGAAATTTTGAAGAACTGCTGACAAGTATTTTGATTTTCTAAAGGGAGATTTTAATAGTAATTATAGCATAAACACGTAAGATGATTGCCTGTGCGCAGACTTTCGGAAGCAAATGTATGTGTTAGATACGATACTTAAGGTAGGAAAAAATAATACAAGAGAGGAATTTTCGGTAAAAATATAATTTAAAATAATCGAGAGAACTTGTATTTTTGGTAGAAAAGGTTTATTTTCAATTTGAAATTACGAAATATTTTAGCTCTACGAATCTTCCAAAATTCTTATCATTATGTATCATTTTTAATTGATGCTTATTTTATTTCTGTGTGTGATAAGCTTTAAAAATTTGAATTTTAGTATGCAAAATTCCTTTGAATAGGAATTGTTATTATTATTACTCATGATCTTTTACAACACATTTATGCTTTATAAATCTAGAATTTTTCTGAATATATTAATCGAAGGTAAGAGCCTCCTATCACTTTTAAGTTGATGAGGATCTTTCTATACATCCATCATTGAATATATAAGAATTAAATTACATGTGTGGTATCAATACGATTAAATAATCATTTTTGCTACTTGAATAGTTCTAAATTAGATTCAAATAAATGTTAATTAAATGAATATCTATTTTTTAGAATTTTGAAATTCTTTTGTCCAAATTTAGTTATAGTGTTTTATTATTCAAATATAGTATTGCAATAAATGGAAAAAATTATTCAGCTTTAAATTCGATGATGGAAAACTAATTATATATATATATACACACATGCGATTTGTTTTCCACTCATTTTTCGCTTCCTCTCCAGGGCTGTTTAAAATTGCAAGCATCGTAATCGTCGATATTCAAGTCGTGTCGCAGTTTCGGATATTGATTCCGTCAGAGACCCCTTGTAGGGGATAATGGGAATTATTAATATTAAATATGACTTATCTTCAAAGTCGTCACATGGAGAGTGTTAAATCCGTCCATAGATTTTGGCTCAGAATTACGTAAATTCGACGCCAATAATTTTAAAATAATATGGTAATTCAAATAATCAATCTTTTGTTAAATATGTTAGATACTAATATTATATTTGTTATTTAGATGCTAATTTTGAGATTAGTAATGGTTATTGAGATGTTTTGGAATTCTTTTATAAATTCTTGCGTGATGTGTCTAATTTTTAAATTATTAAAGTAATACCTATACCACACATGTTTCTATTAATAGCTGGATAGCTATATCTGATTAAAACTGATCTTATACTAATTTCAAAAGGGAGAGAGAGAAATCTGTATTTTTGCATTCAGTTAACACATACTTTAATATTCAATTCCTTTAATTTTCAAAACACAGTAAAAAACTAATTATTGAATAAATAATTAGCATTAATTAATAAAATTAATCATTAATAGCAAATATTTAATTAAATTTTACGTATTATATACTTAGAATTATAACCAATCGGAAAAAAATCAAGGGCTTTGGGGGGGTCCGCCCCCTCTTGTGTACGCCACTGATATGAGCTGTTTAGTATATCTTTCGAAAAGAAAAATCCTAGTAGTTATCTTCCAATTTTCTTCATGATACAATTGTATAGCCCTTCTATCTATTTATGAATGAACTTGAATTTTTCTGTTTTTACTATTTTATACAATATAAGGATTCAACTTCTTTTATATCATCATTTTTGTTTCAGGAACGATTAATCTACTCTATAAAAAAAAAAAAACGTGAATTCTGCATTTTAAATCTCTTTATAATGCTTTTTTTAAAATTATATATTTATTATTCGACATCAAGATTGTACTATATTTAGCGCCAAAGTACGCAAATTGAGTTAGATGACTTTGTTTCTTGTTATCTTTTTTAGTATCATGCATTCCGATCGATAGCAATTGTTCTGTCTATCTTTGTTTTTTGTATTTTTTTAAAAAAAAATTTCTTTCTTTTTTTGACACATTTCTTCTGCATGGTTTAACATCTAATATTATTATCTACGAGGATATTATTTTTTTACTAGCATATAGTTATGTGCAGAGTGCATCTTCTATGAGGAAAACTGTAGCTTAATAAGATTTTTTTTTATCCTGTTGTTTTTCTTTTTATAGAAATTATTCTGAATTGACATGTAATTAATTGACTGCAGACACCTTTTTCAGTACATAATGTTATTAAAAAATTGAATGTATGTCACTATTTTATGTAAAATTAATTTCCTCTTTTTTTTTTTTTTTTTTTTTTTTTTTTTTTTTTTGCTTTTGCGCTTAATAAGTTAGCTTTTTTGTTGTTAGGTTTGCCGTAATTGGGTTTTCAGCCACTTGCCACTTGATACATATCTTCAAACTTTCGACGATTATGAAGTTGATTGTTATTCCGCAGGTAAGTAAAACAAGTTTGAGTTTTTTTTTGTTTTTTTTTTATACAAAGCTAAAACTAGAAACTTGGAAAATTCAACTATGCATACTACATATTTCATGTCTCCCAACCAGTATAGTGGTTAGCGACGCTGACTGCGGTGCCATAGGGACTGGGTTCGAAGACATGGATGTTTGTAAATGTATAGTGCCTTTGCGGCATGGGGGTACTCTAAATAGCCGTCGAGCCGCAAGTCTTCTCGTGTGGTTGGTGGAAGGGGAAGAGAGGTGGGAGGCCTGTGACCACCCCCAGAGTGTTCTCCCTCTAAATTGGGGTGGAACCGAGCCAAATCGTTCTGTCACCTGCATGGTGCTCAAAGCTACGCCTAACGACAGGCGTCACTTAGCCCTTTGCCATGATGAATTTCGTAGACCTTTGCCGATCAGGTGACATTAGTGACAACAACATATTTCATATAATCTCAGATGTTACAGAGAGAAACTTGAACTGAGACTATTAATTAAAAATAAAGGGAAACTTGATTTTTCATTAAAAAACTTAATTTTTTGTAGGTTTTTTCAAAAATTATTAGGAAATGAAATTATTTCAAATCATGTTTTTCTTGCCTTCCTTTATTATATTTAAATGGAACTAATATGAGAGGTGCTGAGGTGATTGATATGAATATACCAGATTTTTGAATATTTAAATCCAGAGAAATAAAATGCTTCAAAAATGTAGAAATAAATTAATCTCTCTCTCTATTTTTAAGAGTTTAAAAGAACTCTTTAGAATAATAAAATGTTCATTTATACGAACCTTAAATGCTTTTGGTAAAAATTAAATAATCTTTTATTTGTAAACTATATAACAAATTCCTATTATATCATTTTTTTGGTGTACAATTTTGTGTAGAGAATTCGGATTTGTTTTTTTTTTTTTTTTTTTTTTTATAAAAAAAACATTGTTTATAATGAATTAATAATAAAATGCTGGTGGAATTTCTTTTTCTTTAAAAAAAAAGACATGAAATCATGTATTGATATTCTTTTTAGTCCATTCTTTCGTTACAATTTTTAATTATTCTGATATGTGATATGGAGTTAATTTATGTAGATGGGAAAAGCATGTATGAATAGAAAAGATGACAGTAAAAATCACCAGCGATCTGACACATCAAAATACAAATAGGAATTCCGAAAGTCTTATGTCCACATCACAGTGAAATTCGAACATATTAATGATTCCACTAACTTATCAACTTATGGCTTCCCATTTACATCGCGACACTCCATTCTTCTCTATCCTGCATTGAATTACCATATTTTGTTCTTCGACAGTCCGTAATTGTTGCGTCGACCGCAGTACAAAATGGCATGCCGGTCAATACGCGGAGGAGTAAGCCAATATACGGGAAAACAGCCGGTGTGTACAACAGCATGATACAGTGGAGTGCTGGTCAGTGGGTTGGAATGCTGCTGAGAACCTTTTCATCCCAATCTCGTCCTCTTGGGTATCCGCTCGACCGTGAAGTCTCCTCAGCTCCTGTGATTGAATTTCTTTGGCGCCCCTCCATCTAATGTTGATGAGGCGTTTGTGGAATACATTCCACCCCTGATCGTTTTTATGTATTATAGATTGGCGTTACTCACTAGTACTTATAGTTGTAGTATGGATCAATATATATAAATAGTTTTTAAATTCTATGTTGATTTGAGAAAAAAAATCTTTGCTCAAATGAAATAAAAGTGAAGGTCGTCTTCAAATACGCTGTCAGTTGAAATGGTTCTTATTTTATTGAAAAAATAATCATATATATATATATATATATAGGCTTATTCTCTACAAACAAGAGATAACATCCAACAATCACATTAGAAAAACACATAGACAGTAGGAAAATCACACAATGAAGGACATATGAGTAACCGAGATTAAAAATTATAAACTGGATGCTGCAGTGTTATAAACATTTCTGACTTAGGACAGCTAATATATAAAATAATTTATATAAAAGTGGGGTTGAACATGTTTTTTGGTCAGCCAACCTTCCCCCTTTATGTAAATAACTCTGAGCAAAAACCAATTGAAAAATAATGGATAGGAATATCTAAATCCATTACAAGATAGAGGTAACTTACCTAAAAATTCCACTTACAAATGCAAAGCCCGCGCTAAATCTGAGTGCAATAAATAAGTTATTGCCAGATTCTGGACCCTAATGCAGATTTAAATCATGTGAAGGACTGAAATGTAGCATTTAACAAAAGTATAAAAAGAATGGAAATAAAAATTAATAAGAGTTGCAAATTATAGCATAACTTTAACAACACTAGAGTATAACTATGAATAAAATAATAATAAGTAATTTTATCTAATATTAGATTATGGAGATAACTATAACTATGAAATATTTAGGTTTATAGTAATAAACTATTATCACAATCTCAGAATTTTTAATCCTAACTATTTTGAATAGCTCTATTCATATAACTATTAATAAAATTAATTGGGTATTTCTGATTTAAGCAATATTTAGTAAAATGTTTATAGTTATTATTTCTGATTTTTTTGACACCTGAAATTTATTACGTTGTATATAATTAAAAACAATATTTCTGAATATAGAAACTTGTACATTACTCTCCCAATGAGGAACTTTTATAATATTGAAATTAAATTTGTTCTCTTTTATCATAAATATTAGAAACTATTACACTATCATTTAATTTGACATGTATGTCAAGAAAATTTGCTTCATTGTTGTTACTCTTTGTCTGTATTAAATTAAGATATTGTGAAAAAAATTAATGTGTTAGGTATAAAATTGGCTTCTTTGCCAAAAATGATATATATATATATATATATATATACAACCTAAGTATGACTAGTCAAGACAGTAGGAAATATTAGCCACAGTAGTACAATAGCATCGCCCTTGATTTTTTTTCGATTGATTAGAATCCTTCGTATATAGTACCTAAAATGTAATTAAGTATTTGTTATTAATTAATGCAAATTACTTATTCAATAATTTATTTTTTACTGTTATTTGTTCCCGACAAAATCAAAAGAGTATATTGGGCGGTGTATTGTGGGTAAGATACGAGAATGGTGGACTTTCAGCCCTAGACCTCTCCCCCCCTCTTGAAAAATTCTTGTGTGTGCCACTGGCTCACACTATTATAATTAGACATATTACGTTGAGTAAAAAGTTTTCCGCCAAGGGAAGATATCTAAGCACCAACAGCGGCCATTTCCGTGATAGTTAACCTTTCTCCAAACAAATGTTTGCATTCTAAATTTGAAAGTTGCAACTACACGACTGTGTAATTTGTTTGTCAAAACTTTATTATCTTGTGCCCCCTAAAAGTGTTTAAAATGGAGCTATCACATGAACAGATCAGAACGATTATGTACTATGGGTTTTGAAATAAACTCAGGGCAACTGAATGCCACAAAAAATATGTGAATGTTTATGTTTCAATACTGTTTCTTATGATACAGTAAAAGTTTGGTTTCAAAAATTTAAAGATGGGAATTTCGACATTGAAGATGAACCATTATCTGGCCGCCCTTTTGAGGGTGATTGTGACCAGTTAAAGAAAATCATTGATCAAGACAGAAAAGTTTCAACACGATCTATTGCGTTAGAGCTTGACGTTTATTAAAAAACAGTAGTTAATGCTCTCAAACTCATAAATCTAACGTTTAAGTTTCACCGCTGGGTGCCTTACAAATTGACTGCTGAAGACAAGAGCACGAGAAAAGCGGCTTGTTTGACTCTGCTCAGAGATAAAAGAAAAGAGAACATTCTGAACAGAATTATGACTTGTGATGAAAAATGGGTGTACTACAACAATACAAGCCGTAAAGAGGACGGTTAACACCCGGGGAATCAGCAGGATCGGTTGCAAGGCGAACACTAACTAAGAAGAGGGTGCTACTCTGTATCTGGTGAGATTGTCATGGAATTATCTATACGAAGTACCTGAAAAGTTGGCAGACTATCAATAGTACAATATATTATAATATGCTTAAAAAGTTAGCGATGCTATTCACGAAAAAGGGGGGAGAGAACAGTTAAGAAAGAAGGTAGTTCTCTTTCATCAAAATAATTCCCGGTCACATGTTAGTGCGATGACCAGCTGGGTGCTCTACCCACTGGAGTGGGATTTGATGCAACATCCACCATACAGCCCAGACATGGCGCCTTTGGATTACTATCTGTTTTCACATCTGCAGCTGCATCTTGATAGTACAATCTTCCATTCAAATGGCGAGGTCATAAAAGGTCAATCGCTTTCTCGATTCATACACGCCACAGTTCTTCACAAAAGTGATTGAAAAATTGCCTAAACACTGACATACATTTGTAGATCTGAATGGAGATGACTATCCTCATTATCTTTGCTGATTCTGTATGTATTTATCATTTTACAAAATTGTTTTTTTATTGGCGGAAAACTTTTTACTTAACGTAATATGTTTGCTCGGATGTGTTGCAAGTACTGTCATGAATTTTTTTTTAAAAGTCCATTGATCTCATTAAATTGCATTAAATTACCCCATGGCAGCTTGGTGAATGTCCTTTACAAACTGACCTATCCAGTAATTCGAAAATTACATTGTTATATTAAAAAATTATTTTGTAATGAATTTTTATAATCAGGGCAAGACTTTTGGTTCACCCTATATATTTGTAAAAAAAAAAGGAAATTATTGTAATATATTTGTTTTTAAGTGAATAAATGATAATGTTGATTTATAACGAAAAAAAATGTAATAAATTCAAAATTTAAGCAGTCATGTTAAATTTATCTCTTAGACCATTTCAAAAATATGAAAGTTTTTAGTGATTTATTAGTACAAATAAGCTATTTCTTTTGAATAATATATTACAACACTTTTTAAAACTTAAAACAATTTTTTTTAAAAAAAAAGTCTTCCTCCATATATTTTTATGTATTTGTTGTTGATCACTATCTTGCTTGTTCCCCTCCCCCCTACTTTCTGCCTGTATAAAATGATCGATGAATTCTATTCTTATTGTCTATGAATAACTTTCCACTCTTCTGAACTACAAATCCTGTTGTCTTTAGCCGGTGAATAAGTAAAAAGTATTTTATTTTGTTCTTTCGACATAAATATAATTTTACGCGGACTGAAAGTCATGTTCTTGACGACTCTACATAAAACAGACTTTTGCCAGCGACGGAAGAAAATGCTTAGTTTGCGAAAAGGCTGGGTGGATGTTCATTTTGAAAGTGGTCTAGAAACATTGTAGCAACTTTTGCATCTCAATTTCTCTTGCTGTACTTTAGTTCGTATGTTATCATTCATACAATATATTTAGTTATGTTTTATAAAGTTATCGAGCATAAGTTCTTTTATACTGTAATTGTTGTAAAATTCTTCTATAGGCATTAATCAAACATTAATTTGTTGTCTCTTAGAAAATTATTTATTTTCAAAGAATTTTTTGGGGGGAGGGGGGGTTTGTTTATCTATTTGTTTATCACAATATATAAAACATTTTTTAAAATACTACGTCATATTATTATTTAATTTGCAAGAATTGCCGTTATATGCATAAAAGATTTGTGCTGTGTAAAATAAGATTCTTTGAGTCATTTAGGAATTCAATCTTATTTGTAAGTGTAAAAAGCTTGTCAATTATAGCATTTACTGATTCAAATGATTATCTTCTTTGTTTTTAATTATTTTTCTTCGTTTATATCTTGGTAGAATAACTGATATCAAATGTATTCTTCCAAATAGGATTTTTTTAAAACTGGATTTCGGTAAATCACATTGCTAAGTTTACAACACAGAGGAGATGGTAAAACATTTTAAAAAGCAGGCTGAAGACATTTGTGGCAGGGTATATATATATTGAAATTTATTATTAAACGCAATAAAAACTCGTAAGAAATAGTATATTTCAAAAGTTTCATTTGATATTAATGGATAAATGAAACTATAACTGCATTTCTCATGTTGTTTTTTAGTGTTTGAAATTTGAAATATAAAATAAGAGAGCCAGTATGTTTTAATAATTTTGTGTATATATTGATTAAGTCGGATTCCATTTTTTTGCATTATACACCCTCAAAGGATTTTTTTAAAACATTGATATCTTAATTTCTATAAAGTTTCTGCATTGTTGTTTCAAAATCTACTATATGCCAGATAGTACCTCTGCTTTGGTCTCATCTGATCCGCGGGACGTAATTTGCTCCTTACTGTCATTAAAGCATTATATGAAGTAGAGGGATGGACATTTTTAATAATGCACACACAGCTCCACTCCAAGAAAACCTTATAAATCATTTTATTCATCAGGCAATAACTGTTTTGGACAACAAAAGCTTATAATCACTTTCACATTTTATATATCTTTCATTTCCATCTAAATAATAAGAAAAATAACTGTCCCCTTTCGCATGAAGTCCACATGAAAGTCCAGCTTTATTTTGACGTTCCTTCGGGGGGATACCTTTCAAATGAATAAGTATTTGAATATCACATTGTGTTTTTTCTCTGCTTGAGCAATTGGTTTATACATCCCTTGTACTCCTAAGGGTGCATATGCCAGTTTAAAGTATGCATATTTACATTATAATAATTCTCAGCCATTGATCGGGGCGATTACCTATAGTAGTAAAAGATAAGTTGGGAACTTCTCTTAAAAATTGCTTAAATATTTTTTTCATTTTTGTTCAGTTTATTCCAAACATTTTTTGAAATATTCCGTGTTAACTGTGGTAGTTATTGGGTGACTATTTGTTATATGCAGCGATAATCCAATTGATATATATATAACCATTTTGTCAAAATCTTTTTTTTTTTCCTTCGTATTTAAGAGTTCAAAACTGTTTTTATATTATGCTTGTTTATTATATTTTATTTGTTTTTACACTTCAATAGAAATCTAGTACTTGATTTTATCTTGGAATACTTTATAGTTTATATTTTAACTCAGCAATCCGACATGTTTTAGGATTTCTATTATTTTTAGTTAAGTTTTAGGTGATCAATTTTTCCTTTTATTTTCTAAAATAAAAGATGAATACTTCTCTGTAGTTCATTTTTATTTTGAAATTAAAATTTACTTTTATTGGAATACTTACATATTCTGATTTTAACTTTTTAAAGTAATTTTTTAATTCCTCTCTACTTTTTTTCCTGAAGAAATAATGTACTCAATGAAAATGTTTGTCTATTCAAGAAAGAAGGGGGGGGGGCCTTAGCTTGTTATTATGAATTGTACAGTGAACATCTTAAAGTCTTTTAAGTTTCTTTTAGTTATTAGTGTAAATGAGCAAAAAGAGTAGAAAATATTTCAGATATAAATTTTTTCGTATATTTTTATTATTTAGTATTTTAACGTATATTTTTAAATAAATATACAATCTTTAATATTTTTAATTAATCACTATTAAGAAAACCAATAACAAAGTACTTGTAAGTTCAAAAAGAAATTAGCCAAATATTAGTTAAACACACACATTTCACTTCTCTCTCGTTCAACTCTTGCTGGTGAAACAAAAACAATCTATGCATACACGCATTACAAAAGCCAGGACTCACTCCCGCTTTCAAATAAATAAATACCTTACAGCATTTTGTCTCTAAATAGCAAGACATTCGCTCACTCCCCTTTCATTGCCTTTCACGAACCCCTCCCATGTTGTCCTATCCTATTTTGATGTCGGTCCTCACCAATTTCGTCTGCTGTATAAATCACGGGGGTTAGAAATCACTGGTTTAAAGCAGGGAGGAAACGGATGAAAAACCGCTAGTTTTGTTCAATTTTTATTATTTCCCTCTTCTTTTTTTCCTTCCCCTTACTGAAATGGGGTTAGGGGATGTTATTGGTTTAAGAGCGAAAAAAAAATGAAAAAGAGGGATCAGTTCGTGAGTTTATGAGGCGTGAAACCTCAGGTCGTGTGCTTGAATTTTGCTCCTGCCCTCTAGTGGTATTACTCCCCTCCCCAAACCCACTTAATACAGGCTGATGTGTGTGGTGACTTGTGATTGGAGGAACTGAATCGTCGAATATTGGTGTGTATTGGCTTTAAGATTGGTTAATAGTTGTTCATGTTCAAAACTATTAGAAAGATTAAATATAAAATAAATCTTTGAGTGCGTTGTGAAAGTCTTATGGTTACTCAAAAGTTTTTTCTGTTCAAAGTATTATTTTATAGAAAAATTTTTGATTATAAGAGATCCACATAACAATTTTGCTTTGAGATCCCCCCCCCCCTCTAATTTGATTAGGAAGTACTATTTAAACGACTTCTATGCTCCATGCATCTGTATATATAGAATGTGTAAAAATTTTATAACCCAATTGGATATTATTTCTAAAATAGAATTGGAAGTAATTTGAAATTAGTACACTTATTAATAAGAATTTAGAAAAGATTTTATATTTAACGTTTGCGTATTTTAAGTACGGGCACACACTCTATGTTATATTAAAACGTAATTCCAAGGAGTGGCTAGAAAATTATGCAGTTTTCAAGATAGTGGGGCAGCTGTCCCTCACACAACCAAACGTTGAATAGGATATAAGGGAAGGAATGTGCAGAATGAGTGATATCCATGCCTTTATTTGTGCCGGGCAAATCATTGTAGAAATTTTTTCTTGTCTCAAAAGGCATGTGTAATTTCAGAGAATGCCAGACTGTCGCCAACGGAAACAATTCCAGCAAATAGACTATTTTAGAAGGCACATAGTAATTTGAATGTTAAATGCAGGGTAATTTATACATCATATTTCAATTGCCACCCGTTTAGATGCTTCATTGGTGTACTAGATGTAACAAAGATGGTTGAAACAAGGTAATGTGGCAAGTGTAAAGAGTGCCGGTGTGGCCAGAGTGGCATATGCACGCGTGGATATACTCATCCACTGACAAGCAATGTTGGCGCCGTAAGCCACTTCTGCCGCTATTTCGGAGCATGTCCCATATTGGCCATTAAAATTATCTGTTGATTGGCTGCTATCGACCTGCATTCAGGGCTTCCATTAAAAAGACTGCCTGGCTACAGAGCGATGTGGATGGCGGAGACAAAATGGCACAGGGTCGTGTTCTCAGACGAGTCATGAGTGACGCTAACATGGAGACAGATCCAATCCAGCCGCATCTATGGAATGCCCCACTACGCGGCATCATAGTTCTGGGGTACCATCGTTTTCGATACCAGGTAACATCAGGTTCGTATTCAAGCCATTATAATGGCCAAAAAACAATATGTGGATGATGTGCTGTGACTTATGTCACTCCCCTTCTATCGGGGGGAGAGATATCTCAATTCCCTTTGCTAGCCATATGCACGCATCTGGCAGCTTTGTCTACAAAATATACTGAATCTTCCTTGGCCACCATTCTGCCTTGATTTTTCACCATTCGAACTCGTCTGGGACGGGATTAGACACAACTTTATGGGTTTTACCACCTACCACCACATTCAAAAGACAAACTGTTACAAATGGCTGCTTGAGAATGGAAAACCATTCCTCAGGATGCTATCGTACGTAACTTGTCTCAATACCTAAACGTGTCGTTACTTGTTTGGTCGTCCATGGTGGTCCTATAATTTATTGAGCTTGTGTTTCTGTCTCTCTCTCTCTGTTTTCTAAGTTTTTTTCTTTTTCTGGGCACTCCTTGGTGTTGTGTGTCTGTTTATAATTAATCGTAAAAGTCGTATAAATAATCGTGAAAATCTGATCATAAATAAATAAAATTCAGTATGGATGCCCATAAACATATTTGTAAAACTTGAAGGTGTAATACGTAAAATATATCTTAAAGATATAATATGTAACAGGCATATTTTTACAGAACATAATGAATGGCGGAAAGGAGGTTTGTCATCGCGTAAACTTTCTCTTTCTTTTATGCAAATTATAACTAATAAAAAATAAAATAAGTTCTTCGTCTGGTTTTCCTTATTGAACCCTTGTTTGTCATTTACCTGCAGCTATCGACTTTACTGAAATTTGTATACTGTGTGTGTTACGTCGTTTCTCTGATATGAGTGGAATTACGTTTTCGTACATTCTCATTTTCTTTCCCTGTGTTACAAGTTCAAATTTAATATTTTAATGCTATTTTTCAATAAAATGTGGAGTCCTTGATAATGTTTTTAATATTCATTAGTGTTCGTTTCCATAATGACTATTCCCTTCAGAGGGCTCACCTTCTTTAGGTGAGTACGGGTGCCACAATCCCGAGGTACCCTAGTGATCTTTTCCTTTTCCCAAGGAGTTTACTATCTTTGGTAAACACGGGCTTCACGAACTCGGTGTACCCTAGTGATCTTTCTCTATTTTCGACCCTCCTTCTTGTTATTCAATATATCCTTTCTTTCTTTTCCCGTCTAGATCACAGATTTTTACGTCCAGTCCACAGACAAATATTATAAAATGAACAAAGTTCAAATTATTGATTAGTTTTTTCCTATGAGAAAACTTACCATTTATTAATAACATATTTTGGTTTACATTTTCTATTGCGTTTATTTAGTTTCTTTTTCGTAGATTTTTTAAAAACGACTAAACTGACACTTTCGACTAACACTGTTGGCTTGCCAACCCGCATGTTTGCCATGTGCGGCATCCCGTAAGGAGGAAAATGGTGTTCTTGGGATACCTTTGCGTTCCCTTTGGACCACGCTTCTCCCGTAAGGAGGAAAATGGCGTCCTGGGGGGCCCACGCTTCACTGTTGACGGGTGGCAGGAGGGAGCCTGCTCCTGTCAATCGGCTGGTGGTACCTCTCTTCGGTGTCCCCGAAGAGACACTGCTGTAGGGTTAGTGCTGCAGGTAAGGGGTGGCTGGTTTACCCGTTGGATCCTCGCCCTGATGCTGTAGCATTATATTCTTGGTGTACTCCACATAAGCCCCGTGCCTGGTTTTTGCCAGTTTACCGGCACACTGCCTCCCTTGTTGGACTCCGTGGTGGTAGGAGGCACGCGAGGACGAAGTGGTTTTTCGCGCTTATGTATCCAATGCTGCTGTGCCCGGGTAAAGGCCTTGTTTTACCCAACTTAAACATTGACGATATTGCTAAACACGCACAATTTTTAATTTTATCCCTACCAAACAATGAAATGTCACGAAAATCTCCGTTTATTATTCACAAAGCTTTAATAGGAATAGGTGGAGAACCTAAACCCATTAAAAAATTACGATCAGCTGACCTACTTATAGAGACTATATCTGCATTACAAAGTAAATCATTTTTGCTGGCTAAAACCTTTTTAGATTCTCCGCTAACAGTAAATCATCACAGAATTTTGAATTCTTGTCGAGGTGTCATCTCTGAACCGGATCTTTTGTGTGCCTCTGAAACAGAAATTTTGGAAGGTCTTTCTAACCAGGGTGTCACCCAGGTCAGAAGAATTACAATAAAAGAAGACTTGTTACTTTTTCCTACTAAACATTTAATTTTAACTTTCACTAGCCCTAAATTACCATCAAATATTAAAGCTGGTTAACTAAATTGTAAAGTACGCCCATACATACCGAATCCTCTGCGCTGTTTTAAATGCCAGAGGTTCGGACACTCTCAAACTGCCGTGGACAATTAACGTGCTCTAGATGTGCATCTGTTGGGCATGTTTCCTCAAATTGCAGTCTAGAGCAGAAATGCGTTAATTGTTCATAGTCTCATTCTTCAGATTCAAAACTCTGTCCAAAATGGAAACTAGAAAAGAAAATACAAAAAATTAAAACAAATAAAAATATCTCCTATTTAGAAGCACGGAAATTAATAGTTCCACAGTTATCCCAAACATACGCACAAGCTGCCAAACCCTCAACTGTAATCACAACGACCCAAACTGATGAAAATATTACAGAAATAGTATGTCTGCCTTTAAAATCATTGCAACCATTGATATCCGTTCCAAATCCGACTATGATTTCTAAAATTCCTACAGTTACCGAATCATCTACCTCAACTCAGGCACACCTCTTGCCATCTACATCTTTTTTTGCAGTTACAACATCATCAGAATCTCAGCCACTTATTTCTTTAATACACTGCTGGCCACCGTAAATGCAACACCCTGAAGGAAGCATGCAAATAACATGAAATGTACAACATGCATTAGCGGAGGTGAGATATGCAAATGATTAGAATTTCAGCGCAGACACACATCACGCGCGCCTGTGGCGCCACCTCAAAGCACTATTTAAGGCTTGGAGATTTCGACAATTTCAAGTTCGGCAATTGTATTTTTCTTGTGGTTTTTTAAAAAAACGATTAGTTATGTCTCGTAGAAAACAGCGATCAGCTTTTGATCAAGTATCGAGTTCGACAGAGGAAGGACTTACCGAGATTGTGGGATTATCTTTCAGGGAAATCGGTAGTCGTATTGGACGAAACCAAACAACTGTAATGCGGAAATGTGACCGTATGATTTAGGAGGGTACGACGGAGCGACGTGGTCGATCGCATCCACCTCAGTGCACCACTTCACGTGAGGACAGTCGCAAATTGTGCGCATGGCAGTGACGGATCGCTCAGTCACGTCACGAACCATAGAACAGCACATTGAGTCTGTAACGCATCATTCAGTGTCTGCGCGTACCATTCGACGCCGTTTACAGCAGAGTGGTCTGTCCGCAAGACGTCCATTGCTTGGTCTACCCTTGACGCAGAACCACAGACGTCTCCGCCGCCAATGGTGCGATGAAATAAGGATGTGGGCGGCAGAATGGAATGAAGTTGTCTTTACTGCCGAGTCACGCATCTGTTTGCAACACCACGGTGGTCGGATTCGAGTCTGGAGGCACCGTGGAGAGAGGATGCTGAACAACTACGTTATGCACCGCCACACTGGTCCTGCACCGGGTATTATGGTATGGGGTGGTATTGGATATCACTCTCGCACTCCTCTTGTACGCATTGCCGGTACTTTAAATAGCCAGCGCTACATCTCCGAGGTGTTGGAGCCAGTTGTCCTTCCTTACCTTCAGGGCTTGGCCACAGCCATATTTCAACAGGATAATGTGTCACCACGCGTGGCACGCATTGTCCAAAAGTTCTTGCGTCAATCACCAGATTGAATTGCTTCCCTGGCTGGCCCGCTCTCCAGATCTTTCGCCGATGGAAAACATGTGGTCCATGGTTGCTCAACGATTGACCCAGATGCCACACCAGATCAACTTTGACAACGTGTGGTAGCTGCTTGGTTTGCTGTACCCCAAGAACACATCCAAAGTCTCTTTGAATCAATGCCGAGGCCTGTGTCAGCGGTGATCTCCAACAATGGCAGCTAATCTGACAGCTGATTCTGGCAGGAACCACACTTCAGAGAAGTCTATAAATTTGAACATTTGATACTAGGTCAACAAGTTATCTACAAAATAAATTTTGTTGTGCTATCTCTTGTCTTTCTTGGTGTTGCATTTATGGTGGCCAGCAGTGTAGATACTGCTCCCGCCACATCTAATAGTCTATACACCTCTGTTGCATCATCCTCATCTAATAAATTAGTTTCTTCAATTACAGGACCAATGTTTTCACCTTCACCAGCTGAAACAAGTCCTGTTCTTGAAACTTCCACTTCATGCAATACCAGACCTACATCTCAGGCATCCGCTTCCCCATCCAACCCCGATGTTCTAACCCCTTCTGCATTTACAGCAATAACACATTATCCAAAACAAAACTCAAAACTCGAGCACAAAAAAGAAATTACCCAAAGAACAAAAGTCAGAAATCGAAATTAAAACGACACATCACGCCCAGGAGAATCTCTTATGAAGACGAGAATATGTTTATTTGGGAAGAATTAGAAAGATACAACACGAAGTTTAACCCCGACACAGATATAGAAAATAACTTTTTTTAATGATACTTTATCGGACTTGATGGGGGAAATCCTCACCGAAATATGTTTACTTTTAATTTTAGAAATGGTTTTTTATATACTTAGTATGAGATTTTAGATTTTATAAAACTGCAATTTTTTTTATAAACCTTTTTAACGATTTTATACTTTTAATGCTTTAACAAGCGTTTGGCGCAGCTTAGCCAAAATTGGCTCTCTTGCGCCAATAACCCCAAAAGTCACTCACTCATTCCATAATGACTGTTTCTCTTCTAATTCTGTTGAAACGGTTGACGAATATCCCATCTATTACATGAAAATATTTTCTGTACTCTTTTTTTTATAAATGATTAGAGAAGAATATCAAATTACTTATTCTCTCGATAACAATTTGTTAATTCTGTATTAAACTCTTAGAACGAGTAAGTTTTATTCACTTCGCACTCAAAGCAATGCGTAGGACCTCAGGATTTTAAACCGCAATCAAGTGACGAGGATGACACCTGAACGGGTTCCCCACTCTGCTGACTTTCACACCGCACCAACGTGAGAACTTTGAGCCACGATAAATTCAACTTTACATGGTGGGTCCAAACTTAAAATGCCATTTGTTAACTTCATATAGCTCTTATTTTCACTTTATTCAAATGGCACTTAATGATTTGACCATGCTGATATGAATCATTCTCCTGATTGTTGCAGTAATGAAACTAAAATATAAAAAAATTAGAATAAAAAAATATAAAGTTAAACAATGCTAGAATTATTTCTTTAATTTTTTAAAAATATAAAAGCTTCGAATAGTTTTGATGAAACAATAAAACTTTTGTTTCATAATCCTTAAGTTGTGTAGCAATATAATTATTACGTAACAACAAAGAATGATCCATGTGTCGAACAAAGTTTATTTAGCAATCAACAAAACCAACCACACACGACTAATATGACAGCGCTTTTTTCCCCCTTTCTTTCTTTTACCAAACAATTCTTGCAATTTGTCTCTCCTTAGTTCTGATGTCGGGGAAAACTCTCGGAAAAGTTTGAAAATTTTAATCAACAGCATATTAGAGTGCCGGCGGCTTCCTTTTCCCCAATCTCAGCTCACACATTATCCCAGAACCGCATTTAAATCCTTTCAAGTTTCTCACCCCACGTGTGATTACGTACAACTGTGGCCCCAAACAAATGACTTGGGCAACGCTTCGAGAATGGCTTGGGTTCTCTCTTTTATCTCTCCAGCCCACAGATTGACAGCGGGGCTGGGTTTGGGCTGGGGAATTTAATAACTCCGGCCTTTAGAAAACTTCTAGCGACCCATGTTTGTCAAGGAAGGATGGGCTCGGGATAATTATCGGATTACGGTTGGTGGCTTTTGTGACTTTTGTTTGTCGTGAACCAGGATCTTGTGTGACTAGTGTCAAGAATTGAAATCTTGGGGACATTTTTTTCTTTCTGTCTCTCCTTCTTTGAAGTTTGTACACAGCAGTGAAGTTGCAGAGTGGCGAATGCATTCCGCCTTGTAGCTGCGAAATTGTTGTATCTTGTTTGCATTAATTTCTGGGAGGACTGAGCAAATAATTGAAAATCACCTTTCAGTAGTATTCCTCGCTACGCCATAGGTTTCAGAAAAGTAGCTGTTCATTTTGTTTTATTCTACGCGCGGTTGAATATGTTTTGTCGTATCAATAAACATTTCTGATTCAAAAAATTTCAGATAATAACTGATAGTAGTTACGTATGATAAATCACTGTACATAATACTATCTAGTTTTTTTAATTCGAATTTTGATTTTTTTCGTGTTTTCTTAAGGTATTCGACTACGTTCGGAACCATGATTTTAAAAACCATAATGTATAATTTTCATGATATTTAGTGTCACTTAGATTAGAATGCGTGTATAAAATTGTTTTAAGGACATTATAAAAAAATGATTTAAATACAATATTTTGGCAAAAATGAACTTAGAATAACCTTTTTCCAAATGTTCTCTTTTGTAAAAATGCTTCTATTGTATTAATATTTTGCCTGTATATAGCTCAGACCTCTGTACAGAGGCTCAACTATGATTTTTGAAAAATTCAAATTATTTTCAGAGTTACAACCATTTGAAATAATTATCGGCGTATTTTCTTAAAATTTCTCCCTTCTGTTTTCGTAAAACATGGATAAATCGTCTTCCGAGTTATGCATTTCAAAAATTCTAGTTGAGCCTCTGTACAGATGTCTGAGCTGAATACAGGCAAAATATTATTATAATAGAAGCATTTTTTACAAAAGGAGAACATTTGGAAAAAGGTTATTCTAAGTTAATTTTTTGCCAAAATATTGTATTTAAATAAATTTTTTTGTCATAATGTCCTTAAAACAATTTTGTACATGTATTCTAATCTAAGTGACACTAAATATCATAAATATTATCCATTTACACGCTTTTGCAAAATCACGGTTCGAACGTAGTCGGATACCTTAAGGTAAAGAATAGGACCCGAATTCGGAACATTTTTTCAGATATAAAAGAAATGAAACATTTATATGATATTCTAGCTTCACTATCCTTTAGAGAGCAGCATTATTTATCATATGTTTCATTTTTAACCAAGTTGATTCATTTTTCTGGTATAAAATGTGTTTCGCGATTTTTCTCCTATATTGTAATGTTAAATGGGTTATGCCTTCACATATTAAAACGAAAAAAAAGTATTCATGAAATATTTTGAAATTTTTAAAAAATGTTCAACATAAGGTTTATATTGAATTTTATAAAAGAGGCATGCTGTCTGAAAATGTGTTTCGTGTTTAGTTCAAGCTCTCGTACTTTTACCGAAGACAACCTTAATACAAGATAACATTTCGTTTATGGTTTATTAAAGTCAGCTTTAAATTGAAAGTAAAATACAAAGGTTATAATTCATTTATTTCGAAAGCCTTCAACATAACCTTTACTATTGTATTTTTTTAAAGGCATCTTTGCTTGTCTTTGTGTTTTGATGTAGCACAAAAACGATTGATAATTTTAGCATAGCTTGATAACATGGTAATAAAGTTTAATTCTTTATTCGAACACTCTGTATTTGAATACATATTTTAAGAATTTACTCTTAAGAAAATGAATTAGATTTATAATACTGATCATAATTATTTCAGTGTCTTGCTCGTACATGAATTATACAGGTTTTGTTTTATTTTTGCTAATCGAAAGATTTAAAGTGTTTAATTAGCAAAATTAATGTATTGCTAGCTATTTAAAAATATAGTTCTCTACATTTGTAAATATCTTCCCAGTAAAGATAATTACAAATAGTTCAAAACACTTTACATTCACTTTGTAACTGAATAATGATAATAAAAATCTATTAAAATAACTAAAAATGTATTTCGCTTCAAAATTTCTAAAAAATAACAAAGTAAATGTAAGATTTATTGATTTATACAAATACGCAATTATTGATAAAGCTGCTTATAGAAAACGAGTCAATTTTTAACTATAATAGTCTCAAGAATTTTTGAAAAAAAGGAATCTGATCATTCAAATTTTTGTCCCGAATTCCCGTTTCGAATACAATTTTCAATAAATTTGGCTAATAACAATGATTAAAAAGTTAGAATTGACAGTTGTTGTTATTAGTGTTGTAGCTCCTCTTTAAAACTACAAATTACGAATTTAACAATATTGTATTTATAAAAAATAAATTCCCTCAAAATCTTACTAAAAAATTCAATTCATATAAAAGCCTTTTTAAGTTAAGGGCACGTAAAACAATATGTCAAATAAATTTATTATAATAATGATTTTTTTAACTCTTATTTATTTATTTAAATTTGTAAATATTCTGTGTGTCCTTGTGGAAGCTCATATTTTGTCATTGTCAGCAAATCCCTAGTTATATGTATAAAAAAAAATTAGTTAAAAGAAAAATATTGGATTTTTTGAAATATTAGAAATGCCTATATATATTTGTATCCATATTACGAACAACTTTTGAAGATATTTTGGAAATTATCTGAAAAATATATCATGAAAGTTGTACATATTGAATTATTTTAAACCAGCGTTTCTGAATTGAGGTTTAAACTAATGTCACAGAAGAATTCAAAAATTTCTTGTAAGAAGGAATCGCATTTTTCTTAAGCCCACTTTAGTTAAGGGGGTAAGGGTCTGTGCAGTGGGCACCAAGGGGTGATTTTTGACCCTTGATTTTTTTCCGATTGATTATAATCCTATGTATATAGAGCTTAAAATTTAATTGTTTGTTATTGATATTTACTTTTATTAATTAATGTTAATTATGCATTCAATAATGAATTTTTTATTGTTTTTTGTTCCGAAAATCGACAAAATTAAAACAAAATGTTGGGCGGCGTATTGGAGTATGATACGAAAATAGAGGACTTTCGACCGGGATCCCACCCCTTTGAAAAATTTCTGTGTGTCCTACTGGGTTTGTGCATAAAAATCTTCGAAGAAATCATTAGTTTGAGTATCAAATTATTTTTAAAAGTCAGTCTGTTAAAGATACTCATTTTATTCTGGTTGGTTGGTGTCGTGTCCAGGATGTCAAATGGATCCGTTACTGCTAATGATGGCTTTAGCGAACTTCACTATATTCTCTGTGTAGAGATCGCCATCGAAAATGGGTATTCTCGAGGTTCTGGAGAGATGCTAGTATTGCTGGACAATTGAAAATATGGCTTGGTCTTCATCGGGACAATTTCTACATTTTACGTATGTTCTTGTATTGTCTACATTTATTGTCATGCCACCGAAGTAGCCTGTTCTCAATTGTGTAATCGTGTTTGTGATTTCTCTGTTAAAATCAATCTCGCATATTTGTTGATTCACCTTAATGGTTTACTCTTTCAGTCGATATCGTTCAATGGCGTTTGTGTCGTCGAGTGTAACATAGCTTTTGAAGTTGTTGTTAAGTCTCTTGCCTCTTTAGACAGTTCATTAGTTGCTTCATTGCCTTCGATTCCTACATGTGCAGGCATCCGCTGCATGGTACATGTTTTCCTCATTCGACAAATTGTTTGGAGTAGTCGGTGAATTTCCTGCGTGATCCTCGAATGTCCATGTAAAATTACCTCTAGAACAGCCCAGGAGTGGCAGTGTATTACCAGTCCTTTGCCTTTGTTTATATCATTCAAGTTGATGTATTTCTTCATGGCTTCTTGAATAGCATTCAGCTCGCACGTAAAATTGGAAGCTGTGTGTGTGTTACCTGCTCCATATCTTAGTTGTCTGTGGTTGAATTATCTAGAAGTACAATGCCGCGTAACTGAGTGGACGACCTCTTGAGTTTTGACTTCTCGTTCCAACTTCCAACAGTTGTTTTGGAGATGTGCTCCGTCTCTCGACTGTTCTCATTTGTTCTACAGTTACTAATTAGCATAGTTGTGGTGAAATTTGTTCCTCTTTCTAGTTCTAGTTCTAATTCTAGTTAAATGTTATTGTTCTAGGGAATAGTAAGAATCTATAATCATAGTAACAATTCCTAGGGTAAGTTGTGATACAACTGAATTCCGTAAGAAAAATAAAATTTAAATAAATATTAGTTTTCACACCTTTTTAAAATTTATATATATATATATATATATATATAATATATATACTTTTATTTTACAACTTTTTTTTCTTTATCCAACGCTTAAAGTTGAAAATAATAACAAATATATTTTAAATATGTTACATGTGTGCATTTGATGGTGTCCGCATGCAGTTATGACTCGGAGGATTCACAAGTGTAAAAAATAGTGAAGAGTTCTTGAAGTATAGAGCCATTTAGTATTTCATTAACAGCAACACTTTTAAAAAAAATTATTACAATATCACAATACTTGCTCCTGAACAATCATTTAATGTGGATGAGCCCCATCCATCTTTGAGGAGATATATATATATATATTTCGTTTCCCTCTCCTCCTACGTAAACTTTTATTTTCTATCAATTTTGTTCAATTTCAATTGTTCTTAACTCTAAAGTGTAAATTTTTATTCATATTATAGCAGAAAAAGCGTCGTTATATCAGTTAAAATCGAAAATTATTTTTCGTCTTCAGTTATAAAAGATGATGAATAATTCATGATCTCATAATTGTTTCTATCATAATTGTTTTTACGATTTACAGAAAGTTTTGGGAATGAGGCGGTTAATTAAATCTTTCAATGACAATGCCTTTGCTTTGCCCATGTTAGCCTAATGATCATTGTCACGGTCGGTGTTGTTGGGCCTGATTCCACTTAAGACCCTCAGTTATAAAGAGCTGATATACATTAATCCTATCGTTGGTTTAAAGTCCTCATGTTGGTGTGGTGTGGAAATCTAGAGAGTGGAGTGCCAACTCTGGGGACGTCTTTGTCACTTAACAGGGGTTCAGAGTTACGATGTCTGTCATAAATAGGCATCCGTGTTGCTTTGAAGTACTTCATTAATAGAACAATCAACCAATTCGTTGGTTTCATTTTCCTTTTGCTAATTATTTTTACGCTTAAAATCTAGTTTTTAAAATAATATTTTTTTTTTTTTTTGCATTTGACATATATATATAACTGTATTTTTTGAAAGGAGTGAATGCATAAATGTTACAGCAGTGACTGTTATTTTAACGTTATACGCTTTTCATGGATACTCATTATACAGTCGGACCTCTATATAACGAAGTTGCTAAATCCTGTAAAATAGTTCGTTATATAGAGGTTCATCTTTTAATATACTTTATATATAAACAGCATAAAACAAATTTTAAATTCATAAACACTATATATTAAAAAAGTAAATATTCACACCTTTTTTAAAATTATTAATACGTATTTATTTTATATATCTTACCCATCAAAAAAGAAGGAAAAACTGCAAGGAAAACAAGAAAAAAGAATGTCGAAGAATTCACTGTATTTTCAATACTAAGAAAATAATTTTATACTAAAATTAATAAATTATAAGGACATTTTATATATAATTTAACGCATACAAGTAATATTAAACATACATTATTTTATAATTAGAACGCGGAGACAACTCCACTGAGGGTGAAAGAGGATATCGAAGATGTTTCTAGTGAACTAATCAATGGGGGTTAAAGGTTACACTTCTTGGATGAAACATCCAGAACTCTGTTGCTCTCGGCGAGTTAGGGTCTAATAAAACCAGTTCAAGATTTATGACCACCATAAAATGTGTTAAAGAGAGAATGACTTAAAATTTTTTCAGAAATACTTAAAAAAGGGAGAACAAAAGTTGAATCACAAAAGAAAAGGTTCGTTATATAGAAAATGCACTTCGCTATTATAGAGAGGTTATTTTACGAAGAAAATCGTGAAGTGTTCAAGGTTCCAGGAAAAAGTTCGCTGTATAGAAAAATTCGCAATTATAGAGGTTCGTTATATAGAGGTTCGACTGTATTTTCATGTACCAAGTTTTAAAAATAGGACAAGTAATCATGTCCTTAACCTTTGTGCAATAGTCGAACATTCCCCCTTATCCTGTTGTGCTTGCCTGAATTCTTATGGAATTGTCCTAGCGTTCTTTTTCTGAATTCGTCTGATGATATTGAATCACTTTCTTCGTTTAGTTGTGCGACCAGTCGAATTACTCCCTCTCTCTATCTCTCTCTCTTTTTTTTCTTTCGTGCTCAGTGTTCAGTGGCAAAATCTTATTCGACCTTTTTTGTTGTTGGAACTGCCTGTTTTTGTATGCAGTAGCGTACGATTTGATCCGTTTACAGTTTCCTTTTGTTTTTAATGGAAGACAAGTAGTCGTAAGAAGTTTAGAGAAGTGCTGTGAAGTTTGGGGAAGATTTGTTTGGTTTTGTAATGAATTTTCTGTTATCCGGTTGAGTGAAGGAAAATGTATTGTTTGGGAGAATAAATTAGTCACTAATGTAAACAGAAGTTTGTGACAATATGAAGTTTTAGAAATAGATATTTAATGTAAAGCACTGAAATTGCGCATGTAAAGAATTAGTCACAAAATAGGATATCAGTTTTATGAGTTAAGTAGTTTGTTTGATTATAATGAAAATTATGACCCTGAAATGATGAATACTTTATTTGTGTAAATCATTTTTAAATAATTTTGAATTTATTTCTTTCATTTTTTTTTTTTTTTTTTTTTTTTGTGATTTGTTTTATGCTGCTTGTTTTATAATTCGTCACCGAAGTGTATCGGGTCTCAGACCAAGGTTCAAAATTATGAGGTCCGTCGCCAATAGTGTTGCAATTAAGTATCGTTAATAAAACTCTCACTACTAGTTTTATGTATTGAAGCATCCATATTTGAATCTCTGAACTCAACATTTTTTTCATCTAGAGTTATTTTTTAAATGCGTATATATGTAGGGGTGTATTTTATCTATACAAGTGGCTTTTCTTTTGTTGTCTAGGGGTAAGTCACTATGTTCCGGATCTTGATATTCAAAGAAATAAGCAGTTGGAATAAAATTACTATTTAATGAAACATTAGATTGTTTCCAATTAAATACTGATTACAAACTTTATGAGTTATTTCACGGAGCCTACTCTCAATCGCCGCTAAGCCTCGCGACACCCACGTTGACCGAAAAAACGTGACCTCTCTTTCGTAAAACCGGAGCCTGTCCCCCAGACGTCTCTCTCGCTTCCTGTCGCTTTTTCTTCTCCCCCAAATCCCACAGTTTCGGGAGGGGAATGTATATATTTGCTGTTAGCGCCATCTATTGGTGAGGTTGTAACCTCACTGATCGGAGAATATATTTATATTCCCTAATACTTTAAATCCTACATATATATTTTGAGAACTATGCATTTATGTTTATACATCTATGCTTAGTTTAAACAATTAATAATTTTCCAGAATATTTCGTTAATTTTTAATTTGAAGCTTTAGCATTTATAAAATCGGGGTAGTGTGAGTTTTTTGGGGGGGATAAAAAATTTCTTACTACAGTGAAATACGTTTATCGCGAAAACGTTTAAGACGAAATATCAGTTGTTGTTGTCGTGGAATGAATTTTGCCAGAGCCTAATACAGGTTGGACTTCTTTACGATAGATGGCGAAAACACCATTCCACCTTCAAATTTAGGCATGGAACGGGAGGGGGGGAAATTTTCCGGCCCCCCTGCACTTGTGGTTTCTGCTGCGACCGCCCCAAGACTTTCGGACCACTGATTTAACGAGACTACCCCGTGTATACCGGAGGGAGGGGCACGGCCCGGGCCCTTCCCGGATCCAATTTTTCAACCATTAGGCTATCCACGGACCTGAAATATCAGTTAACATGAAATATTTCATGACATGAAAACATTTATCCGAGCAACTATTTTCTCGAAAAGATTAATAATGCCCAATTATGGCAGACAAAGACATTTTGGAGTTTGATAAAAGAGCTCAAAAAATATCATTGATACAGATCCCGACGATAAAAAATGAAAAAACAGTACCTTTTTCAGTCATCCGAAATGAGGAAACATCATGGTTGCCCAATTATTTAGACGCATATTCCAATAGTGAAAGGAATAACAGAATGAACAGCGAGCAATTTGTTGACAATTTGATGCTAATAATAACAATGCAAAGAAAAATATCAGATTATTTTCCAAAAACTCAATAAATGTTTCGTTTCTCAAAAAACTTGAAAATTTTGTATCAAATTTCATTAAGGTCTTGTGAATGATTTTGTGTTTCATTGATATTTATTAAATACATGCAGATATACATGCCTATTTAAATAAAATAATCTAATAAACTCAATATTTGTTGAAATACGTTTTTCTTTTCTTTTTTTGCAATACCTTTTAACACGAAATTATTTCAACACGAAGAAATATTTCAGTCCCCTCAATTTCGTGTCAAACGATTTTCATTGTATATGAAACAAAAGTAAATAATCAAATTTATATTTTAAGATATTATTTTCGAAAAACTTAAAATAAGAAACTGGTCATACATCTAAACACTTTTTAGGAAAATCTAAACCTTACGTTTAAAATTTGTCCACAAATGGAGCTACAGAACGAAATTCTTTTTTGAAAGTTGAAAGCTGAATGGGGGACAGTGTTCTCTCTCTGCTTCAAACTCGTTATTACTTCTGCGGCCAGATATTAATGATGCCTGCCGATAAAGTACGATATTATTATTCATGATAGAGGTTTCCGTTCTTTATTGAGTGCGTCATTTTTTTATCGGGATTTCCCTCCCCCCTATACTCCGTCATCGTTTATACCCTCTCCCCCCCCCCTTTTTTTTTTCTCCGCATCCCACCCTACCTTTATACCTTACTTCCAGGCCGAATGACTGCAAAATTACCTTTCAAAAACATCGTTCGTTTTAAAAACATTGTTAATCTTTTCGAGAAAATACTTGCTCGAATGAATGTTTTCATGCAAATATGCAGAGCTTGTTGTACTGAGGTGGGGGGGAAAAAGGGTGGAAGATGGGGAAAAAAGGGGGGGGCCAAAAAAAAAAAGGGAAATTTCTTCTTGATTTTTTAATGGGAATTTTATCACATTTTTTTTGACCGAAGTGGGATGGTTTTTCTTTTTTTTTCCCTTTAACATTTTTAAAAAATTGGCGTTTTGTCCGTGCTTTTTTCCAAATTTTTTTGTTACATCATTTGGAATGTAAAGTTAATAAGTTTTAGATTTAAATTTCCAACGCATTTTTTTTTTTTTTAAAACTTATTTTTCGTTTTCCACTTTTGAACCAGTTTCAGAAAGTTCTTTGAGCGTGGGGCAAAAACTATTCTTCTTTTTTAAAAGTAGCTACAAGCATGTGTTCACAAAATCCTTTTTTTAACTGGTTTTGTTCGACATTTTTGGAAAAAAAGAAGAGCTGCAGATATTTTTTTAGAAGATGAAAAATTTTGTGCTCCTGATTTTAATTTAGACATCTTCTTTGGTCTATCAGTAAAAAAATTTTTTAAACTTCAAAGGATGTTTAATAACTTCATTTTCTGTGAATAACGAAGAGGGTAATTTTTTGTTGGTAAAATTTTGTATTGTTTAAAAAAAAACTTTTCTCGAAGTACTTTAAAATTTTTGCATGAATGAGTTGTGTTGCATATTGAATGAACAGAAAAATTTTTTTTTTTCTCGATCATTTATTTTAAACTAATATTTTTTGGGGGGAAAAAAATTTTCTTTTTTTTTTTTTTTTTTATAGTTCCTGACTTAGATCTAAAATTCATATTGAATCTATCCTGAAACTATATTTTTTTTGTAAAATTGTAAATAAGAGATATAGAATGCTCCCTTTTTAGACCAGTAATTGTGATTTAGACCAAAATTGATCGCATCTATCTTGACTCTCTTGTGGATTTTTTATATGTGCATTGTTTGAGAACCCGTATACTTTTTTTTTTTTTTTTATGAGATAGGAGTTTATTTTGGCCAAAAATGAATTGAGTTTGTAATAATTAGTAGCTAGTGTCCTAAATTTAGTTTATGTTAAAATAAAGCTTTGTTTATTTACGGGTTCATAAGTAAACAAAGTTAAAACTTGGTTAAGAAACTTACCGTATTTACTCGAGTCTAAGCCACACTGTTTTTCCAGTGTTAATGCTACTGAAAATCGGATGCGGCAGGGGTCGAAAAAAAACCCCCTTTGTGGAGGAAATTGAGTTTCCACCTCTTTTAAAAAGAAAAATGTAACCGTCCATTCTGGCCACTTGCATCGAAGGCATCCCCCCGCAGCGATCCCCAGATTCAGTCTT
>BMAV01006154.1:108919-130691 GCA_019973955.1 Trichonephila inaurata madagascariensis | reverse complement strand
TAAATTGAGCCAAAAAAACACTTTTTATGATGCAATTAATGTCTAGGGATTTTCAGACTTTTTTCCAGATGCTTAGAAGAATTAGTTCCAAGCATTTTTTAAAAAATTAAAACATTTTTACTAGTTCAATTTTTTTTTAATAAGGAATTATCCACGAAGTATTTTCATATTTTTTTTGTTTAAATTTAGTCATTAATTTTTCAGAACCATATTTCATTTCAAATAAAAATTTGAATTATCAAAACATTTGAAAATGGGTTTAATTTTCAAAAACGGGGACTAAAACAAAATTTTAAATTTGACTTAAGACATTATATAAAATTTTCCCCAATTTTACCTTTTATTTACTTATTAATTTTTTTTTCTTATACCAAAAAAGGGCCCAATTATTTTTAAACATTAATTTTATTAAAATGCTGAGAAATATGTTTAGAAAAAACACACAGATAAAAGTTAAAAAAGGTAAAGAATGTTTTTTTATTTTTTCCGCCCCAGAGATTGTCCATGGACGACCTTAAAAAAGGAAAATTTTACAAGGGGCCATTTTAAAGAGTGTAATAACTTCGTGCAGCTAAACCAAGGAATATTTATTTAATTTTAAAGCTCATAAAAAATATTGGCCAGTAAAATATATCAAAAACGGGCCCATAGTTATTAGTCTGTTCAGTTTTCAGAAAGCTCACGCGATTCCACGCCGTTCTTCGTTCGTCGCTCGTTCTCTTCCCGCCTTCGTAGTCGCTTCCTAGAGACCTCTCTCGGTTCTCCTCCGCGGGCCCTCTCGCTTTCCTTTTTAATTCCTGTGTGTCCCTCTCTCGCGTGTCTTTTCATCTCTTGTCCCCCGGCCCCCTTTGGGCGGGATCCCCAGGGCTCATAAGGGGGGTACCCTCTCCAGACTCATTGTCGTTTTGGGATGCGGGGGGAAACGGAAGCAACCGGACGGAGGACTTTCCCAAACCCTGGACACAAAGGGGGAAAGCCGTGGGAACGGGGGTCAGTGAAGGGTGAATATTAACGTCGCACGTTCAGCACACGAGGGCTTTTGGGACGGACCACGAATTTTGAACCATGGTCAAGGGACGGGGACGACACCTGAGCTGGCCCCCCTTTCCCCAACTACCACACTCACCAACGGAGGACATTTCAGTTCTCGACAGATTTAGCGTGAGCTGCCTTTACACGGCGGGTCTTTTGTGGTATGGGGTCGAACTCGTAACTGCCGCCCAACCGATACCTATAAACCGGCTCCCCCCACGGAACTGGGGTCAGAATTTTGACCAACCATTTAAGCCAGTGCTTCTCAAACTTTCAATACTGTGACCCAATATTCAATCATCATTTTCATCACACCCTCCATACAATAACAATGTATTGAATTCAATAATACTATACTTTTACACTTAAGCTACAATATGATTTTAACCTCTTTAACCGACGTATATAAACGTCTCTGCTAGCCAAAAACATTAATTTTCTGTACTTTATATATATGTCTTTCCGAAGAGACTTTTTTGTGCACGCTATCTATAAAATTATTCCCAAGGCTTTGGGAAAGCAATAAAAGGGCCTTGACAAGTTTGCAAAGGATTTACTTATTTCATAGGATTTGTTTTTTTTATTCCTGTCCCCCCTCCCCTAAAAAAATCAAAATATAAGGCTACGTGGAAACCGGTGGCATTGGGGAGGGAAAAGTGTAACTTTTTAAACGGTGTTAAGGGAATTTATTATAAACCGTTAAAAAGATTTTAATACAAGCCCATGGGGTCACTGGTAGTTATCAAACTTGTTCTTAACTTAGTATTTTAGAATTTAAAAAAAAATACATTGAACAGTACAGAATTTTCAAGTGTATAATAGTGTAAATGTGTATTTTATTTTATTATGTCGTAACGTATTTTGTTTGTTTATTTTCAAATTAAAAATTTTTTTTAATAATCTTTAGTTTTCAACTTTTCAATAGGCTCGCGCCCCCCTCGTAGAGTTATCACGCCCATCAAGGGCCCCAAAACCCTTTGAGAAACGCTGTTTTAAAATTTTTTCCCAGTATTGGGAAAACAGAGTGGACCTTTCACCGTTCAGATGTACTTTCTCAGCAATTAGAGAAAGAAGAATGGGCACGTCACACAAGCATTGTGTTGAACTCAAAAGAAAATCTGTGGGTTCCTACTGGTTCTGTGTAACCGGTATGAACCGGATGAGTCCCAAAACTGTGTTTGTGTGATACATTTAAAAATTATCTATTGGGAAAATGTTTAGATAGTTACAATTATTAACCTCATGAAAAATTTTGTTGTTGTTAATCCTCCAGTTGTTGCTAATCCATTAAGGAATCCGACTACTTGCAACAACTTTTTTTTAATGCAAATATGGAGGGGGGTTGTGGTTTTTAGATTTGTTTAGTTTATTTTAAGAAAAATTTGCTAAAAGTAAGAAGAGAAAAAGAAATTATTATTTCTACAATGGGGAATGTTACAAATTTAGAAAAAATCACTGAATGGGGTCCATTTTGAACAAAAAGTTTAAGAACAAATTTTCAATTTTTGAATTTTGATGTGTTGCTCTGCTATTCATTTTTGAAATAACTTTCAGGATAAGAGATATTTTAATTTTTACAAAAACTGGAGCGCTTTATCTTAATTACTACTAGCTGGTATATCCGTTCTTCGCAAGGATGAATTGAAAAATTAAACAATACAGACTGAAGGATAAAGAAGTTTTTAATGAGTTAATGTTACGTGAATTGTAAATGGAACAAAAAATGCTTTTTGCATGTCTCAGCTGAACAAAAAACCATGTTTGCTAAATTTTAAGTCTGTAGATATAATAGCTGATAAAAAAGATTTTTTTTTTTATTTATAACACCTCGTAACTCTCTTGTGGATCGATTTTTGAAAACACCTTCCTTCTGCTCAGCAAAAGTAACACATTGTTACAAATTTTGTGTAATAAACGCTTTAAATAGTGTAGATAATTTGTATCCGGATATGTAATATGTTAATATTACTTTCTGATGCATTTATTTTATGTTAAATAGCTGTTAACCGCGACTTCATCTACGTGGAATTTTAAAAAAAAGTGTTTATTCAATTCGTAGAGTTTACGAAAACTTAATAATTATGTATTCCACGTAAACAAATACCTATGCTATAAGTATAATGTCATTCTTCAACTTTGTAAATCGATGTTTCTTTTTTTTTTTTTTTTTTTTGTTGAGAAAGGGGTGAGAGGGACGCATGACTTTTGACACTGTCGATGGAGTGATGACTGTAAAATCATTAGGATCAAAACAGGTCTAAGTAGCAGCAAGGTGAAACGAACAAAAATGAAGACGTAAGCAAGGGGTGAGAGGGACGCATGACCTTTGACACTGTGGATGGGGTGATGACTGTAAAATCATTAGGATCAAAACAGGTCTAAGTAGCAGCAAGGTGAAACGAACACAAAGGAAGACGTGCAAGGGGTGAGAGGGACGCATGACCTTGACACTGTCGATGGGGTGATGACTGTAAAATCATTAGGATCAAAACAGGTCTGAAGTAGCAGCAAGGTGAAACGAACAAAATGAAGACGTGTAAGCAAGGTGAGATGGACGCATGACCTTGACACTGTCGATGGGGTGATGACTGTAAAATCATTAGGATCAAAACAGGTCTAAGTAGCAACAAGGTGAAACGAACACAAAGGAAAACGTAAGCAAGGGGTGAGATGGACGCATGACCTTTGAAACTGTGGATGGGGTGATGACTGTAAAATCATTAGGATCAAAACAGGTCTAAGTAGCAGCAAGGTGAAACGAACACAAAGGAAGACGTAAGGGGTAGAGATGGACGCATGACCTTGACACTGTCGATGGGGTGATGATTGTAAAATCATTAGGATCAAAACAGGTCTAAGTAGCAGCAAGGTGAAACGAACACAAAGGAAGACGTAAGCAAGGGTGAGAGGGACGCATGACCTTTGACACTGTCGATGGGGTGATGACTGTAAAATCATTAGGATCAAAACAGGTCTAAGTAGCAGCAAGGTGAAACGAACAAAAATGAAGACGTAAGCAAGGGGTGAGATGGACGCATGACCTTTGACACTGTCGATGGGGTGATGACTGTAAAATCATTAGGATCAAAACAGGTCTAAGTAGCAACAAGGTGAAACGAACACAAAGGAAAACGTAAGCAAGGGGTGAGATGGACGCATGACCTTTGACACTGTCGATGGGGTGATGATTGTAAAATCATTAGGATCAAAACAGGTCTAAGTAGCAGCAAGGTGAAACGAACACAAAGGAAAACGTAAGCAAGGGGTGAGAGGGACGCATGACTTTTGACACTGTCGATGGGATGAGGACTGTAAAATCATTACGATTTGAGGACAAAAATGGGAAATGTCGCGAGTGGCAGCAACCTAATCAAACAAAAAAAGTTTGATATAACTGTTAGAAATCGTTGAGACAGAAGGCTCACGAAATAAAATAATCCCTATTGAATAAAATTAATCCCTATTTGAATCGGGTATTGTTCACTATTTGGTTTTAATTTTATTTTCGTGGAACCCAATTTTTTTCCTAAAATAAAAGTAGCCTAAGCTACTTCTTATAACATTAGCTATCTGCCAATGAAAGTTTCGTCAAAATTGGTCCAGCCGTTTCAGAGATTAGCCGGAACAAACAGACAGACAGAAAGACAGACAAAAATTTTAAAAATTGATTTTTTCATATAAGTACCGTATATACTTTTAAAGGCATGAAGTAAAAAGCTGTTAATTTCAAATTACAAACAGACACTTCATTTTTATTTGTATGTATAGATAGGAAATTGCTTAAAGAAACGGTGATTATATTCACATAAGGGACAATAAATTTTGTAATAGAACAGAGATTGATAAATTTGAACGTGTTAAAATCATTTTACTATTACACAAAACATACACAAAAAATTTCAGTGAATTATTTTCAAGACTTTTTGAGTAATCACTGTCCCCATTTGAGCATTTTCAAAAAAACACATTTCGAGTAAAACGCATTTAACAATATGACATTTTGCTTAAAGTAGATGCATCTGCCTTTACTAAAACACTAGCAGTTTTGATTCTAGTGAATGGAAAATAATAAACTTCATATTTTTATAAAGCTAATAAGATAGCCTATAAAATAAAATCGTAAGAAAATTTTGTCAATTTTTGGCAAAATTCACAATTTTAGGGTAGTCGGATACCTTAAATCGTTGACTCTCAAAAAGTGGAGCACAAGAAGTGAATTTGTGTCACTATCTTTACTTGTGAGATCTATGCAACGCATTACGTGTTCGGGGGAAGCCTGAAAATCTTGACACCTTGCATAAATAGAGAAGATCTTTTTGTTCGCTGAGATTGAGAGGCACTTGATGTTACCACTGGCAGGACGAGACAGTGTTGTCTGGGAGCATCCGTCACATTTAAGGACTAGGGCCAAACCGAGTCTATTGCCCGCATATGAATGATGAGTTTGTTTCACCCTAACATCATTTAATTATGTTTGTTATAAGTTCCCATTGTAAAGGGCTTTCACCACGATTTCCATTAATGTCCTCTTGGGGTTTTGGGGCCAGAATGGCAATTCTTTCCAACCAACTCCAGAAGAAGAACGTGAGAATGCAAATTAGGAATCGTATACATAGAAGAAGTTTAGCGTTCGTGGGGTGGCTATGTGAAGTTACTATATGAGGTCTATGTTTATAATTAGAAGCGCTTAAAGGAAATTCCAAGTTCAAAAATTAACCTACCTGTGTATTCAAGCTAAAGGTGGATACCATTCCACAAGGAGTAAAGCCACGTCAGTTAGGACCAAGAGAATAGCTGTTACCTAGGATATAGCGGTAAGCGTCTTAAATTAAGATATAAGGAAACTGCGTGTATTAATGAGAATAGAGGTAATCTGTAAAGTTAGATATAGTGGTCAATTACACAATTATTTGGTAATACGAATTGTGTCTTCTCACTCCAGATTTGCTTAATTTATTATTATTATTATTATTGTATATAGTGTTTAAGTTAAGATCCCTTAATAAAAAATATTAAGATGACAAATTTGCGTGATTCTTCGTTCTTTCCTACAGATACAGGTCGCGTAGATAAAGTAGAAATGGGGCAGCCTCACACCCTGTGTTATATAACTATGCTACTCACAAACTCCCACAAGCTACACGTAATCTCACGACAAACATTTGTCAAACCCGATCATGAAATGATCTCATTTGCTTGCGAAATTAATGAAGAAATTGTGATGGTCGAATAACAGTTCAACATGTTACCTTTGTCACTAAGCTATGGCGGAGATCCAAAGGGTTCCTCAACTATAACCTTCGTTATAGCTTTACAACAATGTTGGTTCCAGCCAAATTGGTTACGACTCTTGGTGGCACTAAAGATACGCCATGTAGAGGCGCGGACGTCCTGGCTCAAAGTCCTTACGTTCGTAGGATGTGGAAGTTTGGAGGGTGGAATAACAGCTTAGGTGTCATTTTTGTTCAACCATAATTCAAAAATACGAGGTCCATTGTTAATAACCCCAGTGCAGCTTCAAAGCATGGCATTGATAAAAAACCCGTATCAAATCAAAATCCAACCAAACTGAATTTCTTTTGTTCATGGTTTTCACAATATCTAAAATATTTCGTATTTTGAAGAGTCGGGAAACTTGAATTGTTGACTATGAAGGTATAACATCTTTTTCCTGGCTTGGGGAATTGTAAGTGGTGGGTTCATGACTCTTTCTTTAACCTTTTCGTATTCATATAAGATATGGAAAAATTGAGACTTTAATCGAAATTAAGCAATTATATAGCAATCTCTTTTAAATATTATCATTTTTAAAGACATTTGTGATGGATATTTTATTAATTCATTTTGAGATATCAATGAGGAGGAATTTCAGTGTAATTTTGACGTTTGAGTTTTCCAAAGAATATTGTACAATAGATAGGAAGACTTATTACTTTTGTGACGAAGCATATCTCTTTCCCCTATTTTCCAACAGATCCCTTGCCGACAGAAGCTGCGAAAATTCTGGGAATTTCCCTAATTGCTGGAAGGAATTTCGTAGCTGGGTGGTCGAGTTTCGGCACCTTTTTTGCCCAGCTGACCGGACTGTCAAAAAGAGGCGCCTTATCATTGTGTGTTCATTTTCCCAGAACTCGGTGACGCCGTCGCGTCGGAGAACATAAAACTGTACACCCAGCCTTGGCGTCTCTTTGGGACTAGTGGAAACGAGACCGTATTTGGCGCGGCAGAGGGGTACGACATCAAGGGAAGCCGAAACCGGAAGGCGGCAGCAGGACCATGGGGACTGAGGCCGACAAAGAGATGAGCGGTGGCGGACTAGGAGAAAGAAAGGATATAAAACGGGCGAGAAAGTCCGGACGGGAGAAAAAAAGACTGGATCTTTGAAGGGAGCGGTTCGGCCGTCCCTTGAGCGATAGGAAGAGCGATAACGAGCCCGCGAAGTACAGCGGTCTCCTGGCTTGAAAGATCGAGGAAACGGGAGAGAGTACGGAAGAGACTCGAAGTGATTACGGATGAGCCCGCGAAGTACAGCGGTCTCCTGGCTTGGAAAATCCAGGTACGGAAGAGAGTGCGAAAGAGACTCTAAATTGATATTGAACTGTAATTAGAATATACCCTTTTATTTGTTATTTTGATGAATTTCATGTTGAAATAAATAGTTAACCCAGAGCTGAGAGAAGTCATTACACTTTCATTACATGATGAAAATGGATGCTTTTATTATTTTCATATTTATTGCTGTACTTCCTATTTCAAATTATGCAATAATTGCGTATGTTTCGAAATGTTCCGTTTTAAACTTTAACGACCCTATAAACGTTCCCCTTCCACCTCTTTTTTCCCTTAATTTATGGCTATTCATAGTTAATATTGTTAAATAAAATTAATTCTAAGTGTGGTTACTTTCTTCCAATATTTCTAATATTTTTTCAATGCCAATTTTAACTCCACAGTAAAATGAAAACGCATGTGGGTTTCTAGAGACTAACATTATATATATAAGATAATTTAAAAATTATTAATATGTTTCTTGCTTATATGCAGCCATTACGTGACATGATTTGGAAAGCAAAGGGCATGTTCAAGTAACATGTCATCATCCAAGCACAGTTAAAAAAAATGAAGCCCATTACTATTGAACAGCCTTAATTTAACTGGAGAACTAAAGCTTAAACTTACTGTACGAAAGCTTAATAGAGCTTACTAGACTTTTTAGGGCCATTTTTAACCTCCTCGGCGCCCTAGTCCCTTCAATAGTTGCGCTGCCCCCCCCCCTCCTCCTTTAGTTCTTACTTTTCTTGTTTAGTTTCGAGAGAGATTTCCCCTCAGGGGGCTCACCTTCTTTAGGTGGGTACGTGTGTCACAATCCCGAGGTACCCTAGTGATCTTTTCCTTTTCCCAAGGGGTTTACTATCTTTGGTAAACACGGGTGTCACGACCCCGGGGTACCCCAATGATCCTTCTCTATTTTCGACCCTCCATCTTGTCATCCAATTTTTCTTTTTCTTCTTTTCCCGTCTAGACCACAGACCTATAAATGTTTGGCGCAGTATAGCCAAAACTGGCTCTTGCGCCATAAAACACCAAACTCACTCACTCATTCGAGAGAGACTTTCCCCTAACACTCTCACTCTTTTCCCTTTCTTTGTTTTTGCTGTTTTGGGTAGTCTTTCCATAATCTACCACCTGTAAACCCTGTGTCCAGGACTGACAGTCGTAAGGAAAGTATAGTGGTATGGTTTGGCCACTCTTTTTTATTTCTTACTTTACGGCATCATGGGCCATCCACCCTTTTGTAAATTAGCTCAGTAAATTAATGAAATCGTTTGTAATTACAGTATAGAGTATACATTATTGTACGAACTGTTTTCAACTTATTACTTATCATCTTTTTCATCGCTTATCGCTTTACTGTCTTTTATTTTTCGACATCTGTTTCTTTTTTGAGTCACTGTCATTGTACTTGTACAACGAAGATTTTCTTCGAAAAACGAATAATTTTTTTTCGAGAAAATCATTAATAATATCATTTAATCAATTTCCATTGCAATATCATTTTGAGTGCATAGCAACATCAAACTGTTAAAAAAGAGTTTCTCAAACTGTGGGGCGCGCCCCCTTGAGGGGCGTGATAACTCTACAAGGGGGCGCGAGCATATTGAAAAGTCGAAAACTAAAGATTATTCAAAACATTATTAATTTACTGAAAGTAAGCAAACAAAATACTTTCTGACATAATAAAATATAAAATACACATTTACACTGATACAATACACTTATCTGTACTGTACAATGTATTATATTATTAATTTAACAATTCTAAGTTAAAAACAAGCTTGATAATTACTAGTGACCCTATGGGCTTATTAACACTATTTTGATGATTTGTTGTGTGTGTACGGTTTTTATAATTAATCTTAACTGCCGGTTAAAAGTTACGCGGTTTGGTCCCCAATGCCAGGTTTTCCAGTAGACGCGCATTTTGATGTTTATTTAAAGGGGGGGGGGAATAAATAGGCAAAATATCCTCTGAAATCAGTAAATCCTTTTCAAAGACTGTCAAAGTCCATTTATTGTGTTCCAAAGCCTTAGGAATAATTTATGGATAGCAGTGCACAGAAAAGATCGTATTGGAAAGACGTATATATACGTCCAGATGATTAATTTTGGGTCAGCGAGACGTTTATATACGTCGGTGGCACATAAGAGGTTAAAGTCGTTCTGTAGCTTTAGTGTAAAAGTATAGTAATATTGAATTCAATACAATGTTATTGTATGGAGGGGGGCGCGATGAAAATGATGATTGAATATTGGGTCGCGAGTATTGAAAGTTTGAGAAGCACTGTGTTAAACGGAAATGCTTCCCTCACGAATGGCTAGGAGGTGATTCGCTGTAATTTAATTTTTTTCTCCTTTTCCACCCTCCAATTTTTTGTGCCCTAGGCACGTGCCTAGCGTGCCTAAGCAGAAAAGTGGCCCTGGTCCTTTTTAATTTTGTGAAAATAAATTTAAATTTTAAATTCTTTAATACAATTCAAAAATTTATTTTGCTTAGCAACCTTTACGTCATAAATGCAAAATTAAAAAATATAAAAAAAAAAAAGTCAAAATATTAAAAAAAAAAATTAAAAATTCTTACCGGATATCTTTTTTTCCATTCCAAAATATCCTGTCTGCCATAGCATTCCTATGTGTGAAAGCAAAATTTTTACCGGACGTCCTTTGTAGTCTTATAGTCCTTTTATCAAGTTTAAAGAAACGAATTTAACTGGCGTATTTTTTAATATCCATACAGCATAACACATCTGATAAGTGTAAAAATCTGCGAAAGATGAGAAATTTGGGAACAAGGTCAATTTTTGTAGGACATAACAGATCCCAAAGCGACGCTTTTGCAACTGAGAGAGAAACCTGTTTCAATTCTGTTTTTTATTTGTTTGGAAAATGCCTGTGGGTGGGTTCAAGGAAGGTCAATATAAAAACAAATTCAAATGTAAATAATTCACTGTATAAATTTTCAGGTTTTTCTTTTGTTGTTGTCGCTGATTCAAAAAATTTATTTTTCAAATTTTTTTATTAAATTAAAACATAGTAAAAGTGGCAAAAATAAATTTAAAATATTTTATAGTTGAAATAGGTTTTTTTATAGAATGAGAGAGCAAAATCAGAATTTTTTTTATAACAAAAGCATATTTAACTTCTAAAATACAGGGCTTTTCCCCTGGTATTAGGAAAGGTAATATTATTTCGTTTTTTCTTCATTTCCAAATTTTTATTTTCCTTAAAAAATGTGTAATTTATTTATTTATATCATTATTTTTCTGAAGACATTGAATTTAAAATGCTTTTAAAAAATTAAAAGATAGGAGTAAGTAGAGCTTATGTACGCTCAAATTGCTTATAATTTTCTACGTGTTTGATTTTTTTTCCAATTTTTTTCTTAATTCTGTTCCAATTTTTCATATTTAATTGTGGCGCCATCTATTGAAATACATAAGAGCAAACTCTTCTCTGCTAAAAACATTGTTAATCATTTTTTGCATGATACTATAGAATTATGCACAAATTGGATTTATATTTTTAAAAAAAAAATCTAAGACTAAGATTAAAATTTTATCAAATGTAGACACTTTTTTTAAACCATGGTTCACTTGTTCAAACAAGTCTAATTTCTTGTGTAGTACAGGGTGTCAAAAAAATGACCTTTGGGGGCCCCTTTGAAAACATTTTAACTGCCTGCACATAAAAAAAAAGTACCTTTATATCAGATTTGGAAACAAAAAAAAATTATTAGGAAAATTTAAAACAGAATAAAATATTATTATTGTCTTCATTATTTGTCATGTATACAGACATAGATAATATAATAATGCAATGATCAAATAATGTTTAAAATATTATATTTGCCATTTTCTTCAAAATTACAGCGTTCCTTTTGAATTAATCTTTCGTTACTCGTTGTTGAAGTTTGATTTTGCTGTCATTCGTGAAAGAATAAGTATACATTGCCCTTTATCTTAACAGCCCTGAATATTTTTTTAAACTTTAAAAAACATCTATGACTGCCTCTTGCTTCTTAGGCACCCCAAACAGAAAAGGAGGTGAAGAAATGAAAGTCGCACACATAAAGAATCATGTACCGTAAAGAATATGCATAATGCAATTCGGAATTTATTAAAAAAGTAATTTATTGTAGAAAAAATATAACAGTTTGATAAAATATAAATCTATTTAAATCTAAAGGACATTTCTATTATCAAAAAGGATTTATTTTAAAACAAGAACAGGTAACAGGCCAATACATTGTAGATTTATATATATATATATATATATATATATATATATATATAATATATAAATTTCCCTTCAAATAAATTTCAAAATGAAAAACTTTAAAACATGTTTTTAAAAAGTTTTTTAAAATGAGTCGGTGAGCCGCAACTTACATACTGGCGGGCCGTGTGTTGGACACCCCTGGTGTAGAATATGTCCCATACTTCATTCTTACAAATTTTATGATAAATATTTTTTTGTAAAAATGTAAAAGACTGCTATTTGTATTGAATGTTTTTAAATATGTATACTTTAAGAGATAAATAGGTGTATGTTCATGAATTAAGATTCATATTGGGCAGTTTTTCCGACATGACAAAATGTTCCGTTCTGGGCAAAGATACACAATTGAGGCGTTAGTGATTGTTAACGTCGCACTGTTCAGCTACACGGGGCTTTTGGCCACGGACCTCGTCATTTTGAACCGTGGTCAAGAGATGAGGATGACACCTGAGCCGGCACCCCCTCTCCTAACTACCACACCAACAGGAGGACGTTTGAGCTGTCGACAGATTTAACGCGCATCTCTGCCTTACACGGAGGGATTTTAGTGGTACTGGGCTCGAACTCGCGACATGCCAGCCCCGATCCCAGACCTTGACCACTAGGTTACTGCGGCCACACACAATTGAGGCACAATTCCCAGCTACACAATTGAGAATTTTCTTTTTTTAAAAAAATTATCTGCTTAGTGGATATGTTACATATTTATAAAATCAGTACTTCAATTCTAAATTGTACATGTTTTATGGAAAGCATCAAGTAAGTTCATCAAAAACAAAGCACTATGTGATAAGTTTTTTAAAACGTTTTATGCTTTCAGTAGTAAATAATTCAAATAGCACGCTAGCTTTTTCGCATGATATATAATAATAATAGCTAGGAAAATCAGGCATTGAAATAAAGTAAATTTTCAGACCTATATTCAGTCGGACCTTTATATAACGAACCTCACTTAGTGAATTTCTATTTTGCCAACTTTTCCTTGGAATCAAGAACATTTTACTATTTTCTTTGTAAAATAACCTCCAACTAGTGATGTGTATTTTCTATTTAAGTAGATTTTTATCCTGTGGCTCGGTTTTTTCACCATATTTTAAAAATATTTCGGGATATATTTCAAATTATTCCCTCTTTTTGCATATTTTATGGGGATCAATGACCTTGAACTGGTTTTGTCGTCTAACTTACCTAGAGCAATAAAATAGTGCCGTAATTTTTCAAACAAAAAACTCAAATAAATTTACAAAACTTTATTTGTAATTAAATTTAAGAGCGCATGTGGTAGTGTACGCTTAAAACTACTAGTAATAAAAAAAATGTGTAATTAAAAATATTTGTAGGCTTAAAATTATAAAATGTCATTGAAAAATTCATTAAATTTAGTATAAAATTCTTTCTAAATTGGAAATACAGTGTATTTATTCTTGGACAATATTTTGTTTTCCCCTTGCAGATTTTTTAAGTGCAAAATATGTAAATAAATAGAAATTAATTTACAGGAAAAAAAGGTTAATAATTACGTTTTTTAAGAAATACATAGTGATTAGGAATTTAAAATCGATTTTATGTGGTTTTTAAAATATATTAAAAGTGAATCTATTTAACAAATTTTCCACATAACGAAATTTTTTTCGGAATTTAGCAACTTGCTTAAATGGAGGTCCAACAAGGAACGTAGCTACTGCCGTATCAGCCGCATCAATGATACGAACCCCGAAGCTACAGGGGCCCCAACACGTGTAACTACAGTCCCACTAACAGGGCGCACATATCTGAAAAAAGGCTTCGAAGGAATTTTGATACAGGGCCCCTCTCAGAACTAGCTACACCAGTGGGTCCGACTAAATATAGTACTAGCTATTGCCACCTCACTTCGCTGAGTATTTCGTGTTGTCGTATGATTGTATATTTTTTAAAAGTTACTAATATTTAAGTCCTCGCATTAAGCTTCATGTAGTATTTAAAAACATTCTTACAATCCTCATATCTTGATTTGAAAAGGAAAGGACTTGATTTTTCACGCTAGATGTACGAGGGTGGTCTGAAAAGTTTCCGACCTCAACGTGAAGATGACAGCATTTGTCAATAAAAGCTAGTCAATTTCGTTGTTCATCTGTTGACAGTTACTCACCAAAGTTTCAGCCATTTTGGAACGCTCAGTTGTTACGTAACAGTTGTTTGAGTTAGTTGATGTGTGAGTGTTTTTGTGAAAATGGACGAAATCGAGTATCGAGATATCATTAAATATTTGCTTTAGAAAAGCAATACGCCTACGCAAATCAAATATGAGTTGGATCTTGTGTATGGCGACTCTGCACCATCATTTACCACAGTGAAATTTTCGGCAGTTGAATTTAAACGTGGTCATAAGAGTTTGGAAGACGATGAACGTTCGGGACGTCCAAATACAGCAACTACCGACGAAAACATCGCCAAAGTTCACAAATGGTGCTGGACGACCACAGAATTAAAGTGAGAGAGATAGCAGAGGTTTGAACATGTCAAAAGAACGTGTTCGTCACATATTAAATTAACATTTAGGCATGAGAAAGCTGTTTGCGCGTTAGGTGCCGCGTTTACTCACGTTAGACGAAAAATGTGTTCGAATGAACATTTTCTACGCTCTGTTGGCGCAGTTTAAGCGCAATAAATCCGAGTTTTGGCACCGATTAATTACTGTAGATGAAACATGGAAAACACCATTATACGCCCGAAAACAAAAATACAGTCCAAACAGTGGACTGCAAAGAGTGAACCGGCTCCAAAAAAAGGAAACATTGTTTTTTCGGCTGGGAAAGTGATGGCGACTGTTTTTAGGATAGTCATGGAGTTATTTTAATCGACTATCTTCAAAAAGGAAAAACCGTTGCACAGGAGCATACTACGCATCATTACTTGACAAGCTGAAGGCAGAACTTGCGGGAAAACGGCCACATTTACAGAAAAAGAAAATCCTGTTTCACCAAGACAACGCACCGTCTCATACCTCAGCAGGGTTGTCATGGTTAAAATCCACGAATTACGGCTTGAACTGCCTGACCATCCGCCTTACTCACCAGATCTAGCCCCAAGCGACTTCGTTTTGTTCCCTCATCTAAAAATTGCACTCGGAGGTCAGAGATTTTCGTCAAATGAAAAGACAATCACCTTTGTGAATAATTATTTTTAAGAGAAAAACGCCGAGTACAATTTGGACGGGTTACAGAGAGGGAGCATCACTGGGAGAAGTGTGTAGAGTTACAAAGAGACTATGTTGAAAGATAAAAAAATTCAGAAAAAATGTCTTGTATCTTTTTTAGGTCGGAAACTTTTCAGACCACCCATGTATATTTATTTTTAACGCCTTCATAGCAACACTCTGGGAGTCGATTTTCTCAAACCTTGTTCTTAGTGGATCTGTACTCAACAAAAAACATGCCTGGCAAATTTCAAGTTTGAAGGCCTAACAGTTACAGGGATCTCGTGATGAGTGAGTAAATGAGTCTTTTTCTCCTTCCTTTTAACTAACACACAAAGAATGTTCGGGACAGTGGTACTCTGTGACAAAGAAAGGCATACAATCAAACCTGTATCGTTCCTGCTATCGTTGATTTTGGCCATCTCTCCTACTTGAATTGCCTGCTCAGAAATTGTGTTTAGATAATTAATCGTCTTTGTTGTACGATGCAAATAGGATGGATACAAAAATGCTGTAACAGTTGACAAAGCAATGTTAAATCTTATTAAGAGATTTCAGAAATATCAAGGAGGTTGTACGACCACAATAATTCTATTATGTCGAGAAAGAAGGTACATACCAATCAATGGTATGTGCATTTTGAAGAAATCTAAGAATTCGCAGCGAAAAGAGAATACTGATGGATTCTAAAAAGAATTCTTCATTCAGAATAAATTTATTTTTAGAAGACAGATAACACACAACAAATATGGAATGTTATCTAGACATTTAACATCATTTCAGAGACTCCATTTGTTGTAAAGGACCTTAGATCAGTGCTTCTGAACCGTTATTTTTTCGTTTAGGTTAAACTATAAAAAAAAATTACACCGGTTCAGTTCCGGCTTTTGGTTCAGTTCTGAATGAATAATTTTATTTTATGTATATTCTTATTTTTGTATTGAAAATATACAATTCTATAATGAACAATAAATGTAATAATATCAAAATTTATAAGGTTTTATTCTTTTTTGAATTGGTACGCTATGTGAATTGATGCAATTAATCAGCTTGTACGATACGAGCGGTGAGCAGAGAATGGCGAGCACTGGAATTGTTAGCCATTATCAGAAATGCGTTTGACATCTAGGTTCATGATTATGTCGATTTTGTTATCCGTGGATGATCGCATGCTGAGATGAGAAAAATATATATATATATATATATATTATATATCTTATATATATATATTATATATTTAATTATATTATATTGATATATATATATATATATACAAGTAGTATATATAAGTATAACTGAACAAATATAGTACTTATATACATATATACATATATATATATATATAATATAACTTGACTAACATTTTCCTAAAAAATCATCTATATTTCGTACATTTATAATTGAGACTAAATATGTTCTACAAGTAGTTAGTAAACTGAACAGAAAAGTACTTGTACATCGAACAGAAATCGAAAGCATGTACTGAAACATCAATATATGGTTGACGTTTAAAATATTGATTAGATTAGTTGGTTGTGTCATAACAAGGACTGAAGATATATCGAACCCAAACTAATCCATGGTTTTTTTTTCGGTTAATAGTTCCGGTTTTCGTTCCGAACCAAATAACAGGTTTGTTTGGTTTTCGGTTCAGATCCGGTGCGAAGCCCTGCCTTACCTGCACCAAAGTAAACAATACGACCTTCTGTATGACAACGCATCTACAAATAAAGCCGCATTCACACCAAGGCAGTCAGCGTTGAGTGTCCAGCCAATCAGAGACTTCATATCGGGCGAAATGAGATTGGCTTGACGCTCAACGCTTGACGTTGACAGCCTTGATGTGAATGCAGCTTTAGTCCCTATTGGTCTTATTTTTTTGCCTGACACTGAAATGTGTGTGTGCATATTTGTTTATTTCCATTAAGGAATCAGATGGCCATAAGAAATGTCATTTTGCATTATCAGTTGAGGTAAAAGTAGCATCAAGAGTGATCTTACTAATGATTGCAAAAAAAGAATAATAATCATATTTGTTTGCTTCCAGCAGTGTTTTCATAGAGTGTACGAAGGCTAGCACAAAAGTATACAGTTGCCCAATGGGATTATTTTGAAAGTGGTTGTGTATTGGTATTTTAAAATATTCAAAGTTTGGGGAATTTTGCGCCAAGTCTCTGATATTTTGGATCCTACTTCTTGTGAATAAAATGACGCTTGTAAAGTATTTTTATATCACAGTACATGGAAGAATAAATAAATGTAAAATTTATCCTATAAACTTTAAATTGATTGACATATTTATATCTTATCATTATATTTTATTTATCTAATATTAGGTTGGGGAAAAAGAAATCCATTATTTTTGCATGATAATCAAGACTTTATTTAACAGGCTTCCGATTGCCCGATTTAATTCAAATATGCACCGTTTGTTGTATAATTTGTTGCCTTTTTAAAGGTCGTTTCATAATGCCTCTCTCATAGAAGTTGTGGCCCTTATTGGCGAAAAACTCTAGAAATCGATTTTCACAATCTTCTCTTGATCCCAATTTCTTATCACTCTGGAAGCTCTGCAATGAGAGAAAAAGGTAGTAATCGCTTGGTGCCATGTACGGACTATATGGTGGATGCATTAAAACTTCCCAACCAAGCTCCCAGAGTTTCTGGCGAGTCATTACAGAAGTGTATGGCCTGGTGTTGTCCTGATGGAACACAACACCTCTTCTGTTGGCCAATTCAGTCAATTTCTGGTCAATTGCTAGATTCAAATGGTCCAGCTGTTGACAACAGAGATCTGAATTTGATCTGGCCATGTGGAAGCAATTCCTAATAAATGATCCCTTTCCAGTCCCACCAAATACTCAGTAGAACCTACCTGGCCGTTAGTCCTGGTTTGGACACCGTTTGAGCTGCTTCACCGCACTTTGACCACGATCGTTTTCATACAATATTGTAGTATGTGACCCATTTCTCATCCCCAGTCACCATCCGTTTAAGAAATGGGTCGATTTCATTTCGTTCGGCCAAGGTTTCGCTGATTTAAATTGGATCCATTATGTTTTATGTTCTTAATTGGTGTGGCCCCAAACATAGAGCTTCTTTTTGAATCCAACTGCCCAAATGGTTTAAAACTGTTTTATGGTCTACTTTTAGCTCCTGGGCGATACTACGACTACTAACATGCCGGTCAACTTCGATTATTTCTGTGATTTTATCGACATTTTCGTCGACGGGCCTGCCTGTGCGAGGTGCATCTTTAACATCAAAAATACCTGAACGGAATCGACGAATCCAAAATTGCACGCAATTAGCTGTTACAGTATCGACACCATATACATCATTCGCAATTTCAGCCACCTGGCTTGCATTTTCGCCTTTATCAAAGAAAAACTGTAAAATGAACCGAATTTTCTCTTTGTTGACTTCCATTTTTAACACCCTGTAACTCACAACTGAATGGACCAAACAAGAACAAGCAAAAGAATTTTTTTAGTGTAAAATGTCATCTTAACTACGAGCATAAATTTTAAAATGTTTGATGGATACTTCACGAGATATCGACGTTACAGTCATCTACAGAAAAAATAATGGATTTCTCTTTTTCCCCAACCTAATATAATAAAAAAGCACTAAAAACAATACCTGTAGATAAAGCATAAACAAACCCATTACACAGAAGATAAGAAATTTTAGAAAATGTCACCTCTCTTACATTTTGGTATACAGATTCAGCTATTAAACATTTTCAAAATGTTTCATCTTTTAACATTTTTGCCATTTCATTGTTTGTTTAACCAAGAGCACGAGAAATAAAAAAAAGTCGTGGGTTTTCCCCTTTAAAGTGCAAGAATCATATTTTTCTCAGATACTGAATAAGCAAAGATGTATTGATATTCAGAACAACAATGATACAATTGCGGGTGGTGATAAAAGTTCGGCGGGACAAAACAATAGGAGGAGGCGTGATGTTTGTAAATCAAATTTTATTCTGAATTTTTATAACGTTACACATTAAGTTCAAAGAAAAAGTCTGTCGTGATATTTTATGTGTTGATTTGTTTTTAGGATGATTGTTGCTTACCTGTGTTTTTAAAAGTTGCAGGGAGAATAGTTGTTTGTCTATGTTTTTAGAAGTAGCTATTATATTGTTATAATACATTGTTTTTTCTCTCTCTCTCAATTAGAATTATTTCTTTGCTTAACCCCTTGCATGCCATGTAACCACTCGTGGATACATGCTATGTATAGAGCATTTCCCATTGTAACTTCATGTGGATGTATGGCTTATTTAGATGTACAGCCAGTATAACCAGCACAGGAAACATTACAATGTAGATTTTCTTTTTTCGGGATTTGTTGGGGAGTGGTCCCTATGTGTTGCTCTCAGAAAACCAGACGAGAATGTTGACAAAACACCTTTTATTTTCACTCTCGGTTGTTCGAGGTGTACGTCCGAACACCGAAATGGGCACTGTAGCTCAACGCTCTCGCTCCCTCTCTCTATCCCTCCTTTCTCTCTCTCCCTCCTCTCTCTATCCCTCCTCTTTCTCTCTCTCCTTCCCTCTCTCTCCCTCTCTCTCTCGTCTGGTCTCACCCACACACTAAAAACCCCTCCCGTTTCGCTTAATACACTTAATCACCACCAGGTGGCGCCCACTGAGCATGCTCGAACAGGATTGTATATAAAACTTCAAAAGTCAAGTTATAAAATGTCTGGGTTACAAAAATTTGAAAAAAATTCGAAAATTAGAATTAAAATTGCACATCTTGGCGAAATTACTCGAAATGTTCCTTGGGACAAAAAGCTTTTCCACATGTGTTACATAAATGTATCGTCAATTTCGTTACAATTCTTCATCTTCTTCATCCCAAATAGATAAATCCGTATCCGAGTCACTCTCGCATGCATCGGTTTCGCGAAAATATTCTCATTCAGTGTCACTTTTGTTTATATCCGACGTCGATGCCGTATTAACTAGGAAAAGTTAAAATAAACAACAAAAATAGACGTACAAAATTTAAAAAACGGAACGAAACACCAACGGCTGTAGGCCTTAATCAGCGTTAAAAGAAAAAAGTGAAATGTGCGTCGTAACGTCAAGTCCATATCCCCAGAAATCTGAGATTTGCGCGTGTGCTAGAAAGCGCAGTCTGGTAGCCAAGGGGTTTATAAGATATCATTAACCTATTTTATCCCGCTGTTCTATTTAGAGGACAGCTAAAATTATCATGTGGAAATCAATATTTCTATGATGTGAATATTTTGACAGTTGGAACATATAGAGGGAACATATAGGTTGGAACATTAGCTTCTTCCAGAGTGATATTTATGTGTCTCATACCTTCTTCTTTCCTCTGGAAATTTTGCTTATTCATCGCATTTATGGGTGCTGTTTGTATCATCTCTTTGGGGTTGCAGAATTCCTTTTCAATTTAATATGGACACCTGGCTGGGCATTTCTTATACGATATTAATCTTTATGATCCTGGAGGTTAATTAGAGTGATATTGCTCTTAGGTAAGTTTTTGCAAATTATATTTAATGTCCTTTAAATAGGACAGTGGAATGATGTGCATACGCAATTGACGCGCTCTCTCTCTCTCTCTCTTTATAATGAAGCGTAAAAAAAAATAATAATAATTTCCCTTCTAGTGTTTCACTCCTGCTTAGTTAACTCAGTGTAAACGTTTCTGAAGTTAGAGGAAGCAGAGTAGAATTATTAAATAGTTTAGATTTAGATGAGAGAGATATTGAAATTGCTGTGTTACCAGATATCAGTGAACTAACTGACGAAGAAGAGGATGATAATGAAGTAAATACTAGTGAGATTATTATAAAGATGTTCCTGGGACTTTGGAGGTTAGAAGTGGAGATAGTTTCCAGCCAGAACCGCTCACAAGCTCTAGTGTTTCGACAACAAAGTGCAGAAAAAAAGCTAAAGGACATCAGTCATTATGCATAAAGAATAAATCACCACATTATCAAAATGGGTAACATATGCTGACTCAACTGCCTGTGACTAGCTCAAGCAGATGGAAACTGCATTAAAAGATTAAACCCCATCAGAGATTTTTGAACAGTTTTATTCCAGTGAAGATTACGATCTCAGTGCAAAAGAAACTATGCGATATGCAGCAGATGTAACAAACGAACACGATTACTTGAGCACTGCTCGCAAAATACGTGTTTTTATAGGAATTTTGCTTCTAGCTGGTTATCATTCAAATACCTGTGAACGTGATGATTGGTCACATTCTAGCACCTTGGAATTACCCTGTCTAATGCCATGAACCGCTTCCAAAAGTTGAAATCTTATTTTACACTTTGTAGAAAACGGAACTGTAAATCAGCATGTCCAGGATCGATCCTTCGAAGTAAAATATTTATTTGCCATACCCAATAATAATTTTATGAAATTTGGAGGCGAGTTTGAGAACACAAAGATTAATTTAATGGGAAGATGCCAAATTTGATAAATTCCTACAACAAACATATGGGTGGTGGGGATCACCATATTTGTTTGGCTGGATATCATACCATTAAAATTTGTAGGAAAAAGTCGTACTGGCCACTTTTTATACGTTCACTAGGTATGGCTATTGTAAACGGCTGGATAATTCACAATGTTCTCCACAAAGATTAAGTTAATGAGAAGACGCCAAATTTGACAAACTCTTGCAACAAACATATGGGTGGTGGGGATCACCATAATTGGTTGGCTGGAC
>BMAV01006154.1:91423-104058 GCA_019973955.1 Trichonephila inaurata madagascariensis | reverse complement strand
CATCGTTTTGTGCATACATTAATTGCATTTATTACTGTATTATTTAGATTGTAAATTTTGCGTGTTTGTAAACATTTTCTGTACATGAATATATATGTGTGTATGTGTGTGTATATGTATATATGTGTGTGTTTATATATATATATGCCTATGTATGTATGTATGCTTTATGTATTTGTATTTTGAAAATTTTTTGTTATCATATTTTCTTATCTTCCTCATTGTATAGTTTTAATTTTTGATTATCTCCTTTCTCATGTGAGCAATCTTGTATTTTTTTTCTGTATTTGTTGTATCTGTATTCACTTTTTCCCCCTATTTTGGTTCCCATTTGTGAATATTTCCTTCTACATGTAATTTCCTATCACTATTATTTGAGTATTGACTTACGTTTGTAAGCCTTGTGTTATACTTGTCGGCACACAAGGAGTCTACCTAGAGTCTAAAAAAAAAACAAGAAAGTTTACTTAATTCATTTCTACGGCTGCAGATTATATATAACAACACTCTATATGTTTTAATAAATTGTATGAAAGAGAGATAATGTTAAAGAGTTTCATTTTAAATTTAAAATCGTATAATAATAGTGTTTTGAAATGAAAAGAAAATCTTTACAGAAAAACCAAATTCCTTTTTATTTGTTTTTATCATTTTATTTATTATTCTTATGTTAAAAGGAAATGTGTATTATATTAATTTAATGCCTAATTTATTCGCTATATTTGATATCTGTACATTTTATGCTGTGCTTCTGAGGAGCTAAAAATAGTTATGTGTCATTAGTTTATAAACGCCAAACATTTTATTGGGTAACAATGAGATATTTTTACTCAGTGTATTACTTTCCAGAAAAAGTAAAACTACACACATAATTTTTTTCGAACGAACAAAGCAAAAGAAAAAAAAAACCCATTAAAATACACATCTTTAAAGTTTTTAACCATGTATTTTTAGAAAGTAAAACTGCTTTAAACCTGTGTGTGTGTTTCTGCTTCTACAGTTTTAAAACTTGAAAATGCAGATTTTTGAAAACCATGCAAGGGAAAATTCACAATAAAAAATAAAATTCTTGTGACATTTACAAAAATAGTATTCCCGTTAATATGTCTATTTTTTCTTTGAATAAATAAAAAAATACAGCAATAATACACATAAAAGCCATTACAAACTTTGAAACATCTCTTAAGTGTGAAATATCAAAATAAATTTCCAGAATTTAAGTTTGCGTTTTCAAAAATATTTTTTGAGGTTTACGTGAAAGGCAATATTTAAATTGATAGAAGAGTGCTTATATATATATATATATATATTTATATATATATATATATAGATTTTATGTGAAGGGAGAGCACAAACTAAAAAAATGATGAAAAAAAAGTGAAGTCAAATATTTTACTCTTTAAAGTTTTACATTACTGTCTGTAATTGTTAATACAGTTTTAGCGAAATAGAAATTTAAAATTTGAATTTCCCAAAATAAATTTCTTATTGTAAAATTTTACATGTAAAACGTCGTCCGTATTTGCTCAAGGATATCCGTTTCTGTTTCAACTTCACACTGGTGTGTTTTGATAATTTAATAAAATTTTAACTTAGTGGAACTTCGTAATCTTTACTCGGAATGTACATGTTTATTTTGGGTTTTTTCTTTAAATTAATTTGATTGTATTACTTTCAATACATATATTTATTAAATATTGAACGTAAATGTAAGAAGATGCTTTTTTGAGAAATTCAATATTCAATTTATGGAATATATGATTCTGTGTGTGTGGGATGTTTCAAACGATTCCAATAACTTAATACAATAAACATAATAAAAAGTTATTTTTAAACTAGTCGGCTGAGCGAATGTGTTTAACTCTGAGAAACGTTAAATCTCCCTTTAAATGTAAATGATAAATTTGAAACATATGGCATCTGTTCGAAACAATTTTATACCGTTCATTTTAATATTCTTTTTTCATTACACTAATCATTCAATAAAATTACTGTAACGAAGCGAATTATACAGTTCATGGAACAAAGTAAGTTACTAGAAATATATTCATAGATATTTCTTGGAGTTTTGCTTCATATTCATATAATGCGAAGAGCAATTCCTTTTATAAATGGGATATTTTCCTAATCAATAAGTAAGTGGAGTAATAAGCAATAAATGAACAATATATGTATAATCTATAGCATCAAAGTTGACAGAAGCTGTCCGATTCTCACCAAAATGGGTTGATACTTTTTATATATGTATTATCTTGTTAATTTTTTATTTATTACAAAAGTTTGCCTTATAGAAAGTTCACTTATGTATAAAGCAAAATCATCATTTAATGGATCAACAGATATGTTTATTAAATCTAACGGAATGCGTAAAAATAGTATTTTCGAATAAACAAAATGAACATTTAGGAGTACTAGGGATTACTTATTCTAATATATTAAAAGAAAGAAATAATGAAAAAGTTCTGCAAAAATTGTGCGATTTGAATGAAGAGTAATATATTTTTTTTTGTCAGAAATTGAAACTAAACAGGCAGTTTTTAATCTCTAATCCATAAACAAATCGAACTATAAGTGAAATTATTACAGAATATTACAATTACCTTATGTCCAGTGTAATGAGATTGTCTTATTTTTACTTTATAAACATATATAGAATTATTTTATTCTGATTTATTTGATTTTTTATTAATGTCAAAATTTGAAACTCTGCATGGGTTATTATCCTTGAAATTCGCCATTTTGAACCTTGAGCAAGTGAAAGTGAGTGAATAAATATTAACGTCGCAATGTTCGGTTACAGGAGGGCTTTTGGTGACGGACCACGTACTTTTGAACCATGGTCAAGTGACGTGGACGAAACCTGAGCTGGCACCTCCTCTCCTAACTACCACAACACACCAATGGGAGGACATTTGAGCTCTTGAGAGATTTAGCATGCATCGCTCCCCTACATGGCGGGTCTTTAGTGGTACTAGGTTCGAACCCATGACATGACAGCGACGATCTGATATTTGACTATTAAGCTACCGTGGCCACTCAGTACTTTAAAACCATTCTTTGATGTGAAGAGGCGAATAAGAAACACAAAGTTAAAATTAACGTGAAAATGCCAAATTTGATAAATTTTTACAGCAAACATATGGGTGGTGTGGATCACCACGACTGTTTGGCTGGACTTTATTCCATTAAAATTCGTGGGAAAAAGTGGTACTGTCCACTTTTTATACATTCACTAGATATTGCTATGGAAAACGCTTGGATAATTCACAAAACTCGCAACAAAGGTGAAGCGTTAAACTTGAAGGAGTTCCGAAGAGCTGTACAACAGTGTGTCTAAAAAAAACTGTAATAAGAACAAGAGGTAGACCTAGGATCTCGACTGTACCTTCTTATGCAAAAGAAGACATCCATAAAGATAGTGTTGTTCATTTTTTACTAAAGCAAGAAAAACAACGTAGTTGTCAAAGAGAGGGCTGGAAAGGAAAACCAAAAACAAACTGTGGCAAATGTGACAAAATGCTAGAACAAAATTTAACTGAGAAGTGAAATATTTTCTAAACAAGAAAGTATTATTAAAATAAAGTAAAATTTTGTATTCGGAAATAGCTTTTCATGAAGATGTAAGAGCAAATTTTATCCCCTTTATCCTAGTGTCCTACTTAGAGGACGGATCAGATTTCTTATATAAAATAAATTAATTTTTCAAATTTTGTTATATGTAATTTGTTTAGGGTTAACTAACTATAGAAAACATAATTCTTCTCAAATTTGCACAAAATAAATAAATTTGGATAAAACGGGTTAATGAAACTTTTTAGAATAAATATAAGGCTAAATTTCAAAATAAAGGATAACTATTATTGTTTTAAATAACATTTTTAAATCGATCACTTTTTCTTTAAAAGTTATGCTTATTGAATGAATTATATCTGTGAATTCAATTTTGCATGTTATGTCGGCAACGTAATTTTTCAAATGTGCATCGAAATATTTTTTTAAGTGAACTAAAAGTCTTACGAAGGATAATGAACTATAATATTGTTAACATTTTTTTAAATGAGTATCAAAATTCTATTTTAGGCCTTATTATATCTTAAAATAACATACAAAAACGACAGTTGTATGTATTGGAAATAATTATTTATATTATTACTAGCTGACCCGGCCACGCGTTGATGTGGCTTTGTTTTATTACGCTGCTTTAATATTATTCTCAGCTATTTAATGCAGTCAAATTTATTTTGCACTTACAATTTTGGAGAGATTTAAGAATAAAGCTACATAATTTTTTATCTTGCATTTTATTTATCTTTTATTGAGTATAGTGTAATGCATGAATTATTTTCGAAGTTGTTAGTAACATATCAAGATTCTGAAGATTTAATTTTGAAGATTTAATTTTATAAATGAGGTTAATATATAGAGTTGATTTTTAGCATTTTTTAATATTATTTTTTATCATTCTAACTTATAACAGTAAATAATTTTTATATAATTAATCACTAATCGGTGAAAAATGTTTTTTACGACTTGTCTTTTACTTTCGCTAATAGATTCGGTGATTTTTCCCCACGTAAGCATGCAACATATATGTGCTCATGCGATAAACGTGAATTTTCTAAAACCAAGCCCCAAATTGACATTATTTGGCTTTGACATTTATTTATGGTCATTGCGAAAGCCTAACAAATTAGAATTGAAGCCTTTAGAATGGTATTGCAGATTCTGACGGTATCAATGGAATACGTGGCAACAGCATGATTTCTCCTTTAAACTTTGCAATCAAAATGTTTCAAGAAATTTGACGGTAATTTTTTTGATGACAAAACGTGTACCGTTACATAATTTTGGGTGTATTTAAGTTACACAGCAGAATAACCAGAGAACCAATCATCAACGAAGATTGTGAGGTGACATTCCTAATATATCTAGAGAATTCAAAAATACACTCTATAAAAAAACGAAGCACCAAGAACGAGTTGTCATATGGAGACAAAAAGTGGTGGGTAGAAAGATTACGTATAAAATAATAAATGTTTTAGAAAAATTGAATGGCGTTTTTCAGAGTCACATTGTTACAAAGTGACGAGATCAATAAAGAGTTGACTCTCTTCTAGCATGGATGCAAGCTGCCACACGACGTAACATAGAGTAATAAAGCATCATGCTGGTTTCCTGCAGTATTTATTGCCAAATTTGCTCCAATTGTCAAGCCAGGTCATCAACATTCCCTGGTAGATGCAGTCACCTTCCCATCATATCCCAGACATGCTCGATAAGAGAGAGATCTGGCGATATTTATGGCCAAGAAAGTGTTTGATAAGCTGTAAAACAGTTCATAGCAACACGTTTGGTATGTGGTTTGGAATTATCTTGCTAAAAAATAAAGCCAGGATACTGCAAAAGGAACGGTAGCAAAACAGTTTTCAGAATGCCGTCTACGTACCGATGGGCTGTAAGCGTGCCGCTAATGACGACCAAATGGGTCCGACTTCAAAAGGAATGGTACCCCAGACTTTTACTCCCTGTTAAGGGCCTGTGTAGCCTGCAGTAGTGAAAGCAAGATCTGCAAGCTGCCCAGACTTTTACTCCCTGTTGAGGGCCTGCAGTAGTGAAAGCAAGATCTGCAAGCTGCCCAGCTGATCTGGCAATCAATCTGTCCTCCTGATCTTCTGTGGCTTTATGTCAACCGCTACCATCATGACGCTTCTAATGGCCGCATCGCTTCGACCCGTATGACGAGCAATTCTACGATTTGCCCAACCTTCATCTTTCTGTTCAATGATACGACCTCTTTCAAACTCCAACAGTTGCTCGTAATGAGCTCGAATCGTACAGCGAGGCATTTTTTCAGTTGCTCAAAGGTATCCTAAATCTCATTGCAACAGAAATTTTCCCCATCATATTGAGAATCACTTCTTATAGACACCTGCTGATTGTTCAGTTCCTATGCGCTGTAGCTCCCGCTATTCATACGTTGGACACCAGATTTTAATCATTAGCATGTTCGGTTGAAATGTCTTACACTGAGGCAACTCCTTCTTGGTGCGTTGTTTTTTGTTTGTTTGTTATAGATTGTATTACAGTTACCTTTTAATACGTTTCGTTTAAATATTACAGTTTCGTAAGAAAATATTTGCGCCGATTGATCATCTTGCAATTGAATATACGTGTTTATAGTCGATCGAAGTGTTTCAATGTTTCGCCATAAAAACGATTGTTTTAAACTTACGTTGATCTCGTGAGCAAAAGTAGAGCGAGGAATGACTTGCAATGTTTGTCGAAAATTACCAGACAATAATAGGACAGCACCACCGAATGTTTTCTCATTGCCGTTTATATCTTACCAATTTTCGAGTGAGTGTTATGTGCCATAGTACACTCATTGCAAATTATGATTGAACTCCTTTGCAATACCGTAGCCATTCCGCTCTTTTTTTAATATTGCACATTGCGTCAGGTTTCTCATGAATGTGTAATGGAAGCTGGAATGCTGAATGTACATTTGTCCACCATTTAACAAAGTGGCAGAAATGCCTAAAGATGCAATTGTCAATTTAATTTTCTGTTGGTCGTATTTTCGTAAGGCTGCGCCTCAAAGTTTAGTAGCTATAGGGAATAAAAATATGGACGTGGGACTCGAATGCAAGGCGAATTGGCCTCATTCCGGCAATATACAGAAAAATTAAGTGTTTTCTGAAATCCGAATACAGATTCACGTTGTCCATCCCAAGATGCACCTATTGTCCACTTTGGTGCCCCTGCTGCTACAAGTTCCATCTCTGAAGGTGCGGGCAGTACTATAGTCCGGTATTATCCGGCAATGTTACTGGAGTTCTTTAAGTCCGATTTCAGATTATTGTTCACCACCCAGAAAAACACCGGGAGCGCAATTTGTACACTCCAAAAATTTTAAGGTAAGTCACTGCCATGGTTCGTTTAAAATACTGGATTAAATATTCGGATCAGCCATCTCAAAATACGTCAGGAACCCACTTTTTTCGTCCCTACGTGTGCAAGTTATATTGACACTGCTGTCCGCGCACATTACGGGCGTCCGGCATTATTCGACGAGAGCTGAAGCGTCCTTCCGTTAGTGTGGTGTGGTAGTTAGGAGATGGGGTGCCAGCTCAGGTGTCGTCCACGTCACTTGACCATGGTTCAAAATTACGTGGACGGGTGTCAAAAGCCCTCGTGTAGCTGAACAGTGCGACGTTAATATTCACTCACTCACCCCGGCATTATTCGATAAAGTTACCGGAACACCTAAAATCCGACTTCAGATTCTCCTTCTTCGCTTCGAAACATACACAGGACTGTATTTCGGTGCCCTAGCGCTTGCAAATTCAGGCGCGCGAAGGAATGAATATTCGTAAGTGGGACTCGAACGTGAAGCCATTCCACCTCATTTCGGCAATATCCTGCAAGTTTATGATAGTTTCTGAAATCTGATTTACGATTTTCGTTTCCCACCTCTAGACGCAACCGGAGAATACTTTTGGCTCGCCTGAGCCTACAAGTTCAGTCGCTGGAAAGGGGCATTAGGATCATCCGGCATTATCCGGCAAAGTTATGGGAATTTCTAATATCCGATTTCGGATTCTCATTCACCCTCCCGAAAATTATTAGAAGCCTACTTTTCCCGCTTCAAGACATTTGAGAAAAGCTCATGTCATGGTCCGAGTAATAGACAGTCGTCCAGAAGTATCCGGCAAATTTGCGACAATTTCTCATATCGGATATCAGATTCAGATTGTCCATTTACAAATTCGCCAGGGTCCAAGGTTTTCCGCTCCATGGCTTTTAATGTAAGGCTTTGATAGAAAGTGTCTAAAATACGGTCATCCGGCATTGTCCGGCAAAGTTACGGGTGTTTTGGAGATTCAATTCAAAATTTGGATTTCACGCTCTGAAATACACAGGCCCTGACGTTTCATGCACCTTGGTCCACAAAATCCGCTTCCACAGGCACATACGCATTCCGACATTTGGCGTATTCTCTTGTTTCCCGGATTCTACTTATTTTCGGCAATAAAAAAATAATGATGTCAGAAATTGAGATAAAAACTATTCTATATTTTAAGTCGGATGAAATGACACACAATGTGCAAAATAATGTCGAGAACGGTTGAGCAGTTCTGGAGTCCATCGTGGACAAACACTGTGACACGTAATTTTTATATATAAAGATAGACTTATTTAAAATGATGCTTACGAAGAGTAAAAGCGATTAAGGTTTTTATAAATATTATAGAAATAATTTTTGTTTTTTTAACGGATGTAGTAAATGAACTTATAGAATTAAAGATATGTGCTTATAATAAAAGAAAAATAAATTTTCATTTGTAATTTTTTTTACTAGCCAAATTTAGTCATTTTCATTTGTTTTAGTCAACCTCTTCTTTTATTGTAACCCAGCAGCGGAAGTGATTTGGACTGCCAAGTTAAGGTGGAACTGAGTATAAGGCAGCGTTTCTGAAACTGTGAATGCCCCCTAGGGGGGGGGGCATGGTAATCCTACAAGAGGGTGAGTGCATGTTGAAAATTAAAAAATAAAATATTTAAAAAATTACAATTATATTGAAAGGAAGCACAAACAAATGTACTTATTAAAAATCTTATTAAAAGTTTTTCTTTTGTAAATTTTTATTTTTATTTTTTAAGAAATAAGAACTTATTTGGTTCAAAAATGCATACCCACTTTTACTACATTTACTAATATTAACCCTCTAAGCGGTCTGCACGTAAAGTCTTGCCATTCTGGAGATGCTTCGAAAATGCACCGCACGTATTTTTTTGCCGTCAGGTGGGGTTCTCAAAAGAGGTTAAGCCGTATTTTTAAGAATGCGGCTCGGCTGCTTTTGGGAATCTTGCTTGAAGGCAGAAAAAGCATCTCTGGAATGACGGGATTTTACGTGCAGACCGCTTGGAGAGTTAATATGTAAAAAAATAACAAATTATTTGGCCCAATAGGAAAAAAATACCCTTAGCCCAGCGTTTCTCAAACTGTGGAGTGCGCCCTCTTGGGGGCTTGATAACTCTACGAGGGGCGCACGAGCATATTGAAAAGTCAAAAACACAATATTATTTTTAAAAAATTATTAATTTACTGAAAATAACACAAAATACTTTATGACATAATAATAAATAAAGTACACATTTACACCGATATAATATACATATGAATGTATCTGTACTGCACAATGTATTTGATAATTAATCTCACAATACTAAGTTAAGAATATGTTCAATAATTACTAATGATTCGCATAGGCTTGCATTATACAAAATTTAATACATATCTTGATAATTTATACAGTTTATGATTAAAATCGTGTTGAAGGATTATTAGTGCCTTAACTACATTGTTATTGAGTGAGGTGGGGGACGAGGAAAATTATGATTGAAAATTGGGTCACAAGAATTGAAAGTTTGAGAAGCACTGGTATATATTATTATAATCGCGAAAAAGTTGCTTGGCCCCAAAACCGATTTTCGACGCCAATGACGCCAGTAGGCAAAACGACAGTAAACGTAGTTTGGAAATTTTTAAATTTTTTTCAAGGCTTAATTTTTAAGTTATACTTTCAAAATTTCACACTTCGATAAAAAAAAGGTTCATTTTTATACAAAAAAGGGGGAAAAACTACTGCGTAAATGAATTTTTGTAAAAGGAGTATTGGATGAAAAGCACATTTTTTTTTTTAAATCCATAATTTTTAAGCAATGTTTTCAATCTTTGGACAAAATACGAATAATAATGTTTGACACGCGGAAAAAAAAGTTTCATGCGATTACACAGGGCACGAAATTAAAGTTTTGGAAAAATACAAAAGGTGTTTTCAGTGATTTTTTTGTATTATTTAGTGTGCTGATTTCGAAAATGACTTCCATTTTTCTTCCATCACGTTAGAATTTTTTCTAAAATTGATATTAATATTTTTGCTAAAACCCTGTTTGAAAAGGAATTCTCTTGAAATATTTAACCTGGGAAATTTGGTAAAAGTGGTTTTTATTCTGTTAAATCTATGTAAATATTGGTTCTTGGTGAGGCAAATTAATTTCTCAGCAATTAGATGAAAACAATAGTTTCAAGACCTCACAGGCTGTCTTTGATCGGGGAAAAAAAAGAAGAAATTATTTAAAGATTTATACGTTTTACAAACAATTATTGCGTAATTTCTAAAAGAAAATAAGCTGCACACTATTTTAATTTGTTTTTATTAAGGTGTTTACATAAAACAGACGATTGACCAAGGGAGGGCAAAAATTATGCTTGATTACATACAAGTTTGAAGCATATTTCTAAATGCGCAAGAAAGCAAAATTAACAGAGTTTCTCCTTGGGTATGTTCTCGTTTTCCTTTGAGTTCCCTTTTTGACGTTCTTTTTTTATATTTAATCTCATACCTGTCTGTTTTAATATCCAACAATAGTCGGCTAGTATGTTCTTGTCCATTCTTCCTTGATATATGCATTCCACATCTTTGATACCTTTATGGAACCTTTCCCCCTGTTCTTCACTGACTATCCTAAATTTTTTGGGGAAATTATTTTCACACTCATGGAGCAACCTAACTCTTGAAATTTCTTCAGCTTATTGATAGCAATTCTTTTACAGTCAGGATCCTTGCAATTGCCAAGAAAATTTCTGACGACATTTTGAAAAACCCTCATGCTTTTTTTTCTTTGCTGTCATGTAAGTCTCAAATTCGTTATCCATCATAAGCTTGCGAAAATCTGAACCCATAAAAATTCCCTCTGTAAACTTGACTTCGGATAAACCTGGAACTTTTTTGCAACTCAGTTGGAGGCAAAAACACTTGAATATTAGGTCCGTGAGGAACGAGGCGTATGACCGATGGAATATTATGAGGATACAATATCAGCTTTTAATTTTTGCGGTTATACCTATGGATAAGACAGGAACAAAAGTAACAATCATCAGAGTGGTTTTCAGGCTACCTCTATATCATAGAAACTCCAAATCGCACAGCCGTCTTCTTTCCTTGAGCGTAGATTATTGAAGCACTTAACACAGATTTTATGATGAGCACATGATTTGTTTTCGTTTCTAAATCTTAGGCCAAAATATGCAAGATAAAGCTGTTTACAAGGTCCATAATGCTTCTCATTCGATTTTTAATTAAATTATTTTCGCCGTATATGCAAAAAAAAGTCATCTGACAAATTTTCACCACGTCTCGACTTCAAAGCGAAAAAAACTCAAAAAAACTCAGCGAAACGAAACTCACGAAAATAAAACAGAACTGTTCAAAGTGTTTCTGAGATGACGCTTCTACGCAGCGCATGCACTACAATAAATTACACATGAAAGGAAAATTGAAACCAAGTTCAAAATTTCAGCGTCTTACATTCAGAATCAAATCCAGATGAATGACAGTTCCTGCGTTTTTAAGCCAAGATAAGGATCTAAGTTAACGATTCGAGTGACACTATTGTGACAGGAAGAGAAGGAAGGCAAAGTAAAGTTGTCACAAAGTGATATTCTGTACGTTCCACCACAGTTGAATGAAGGTTAGCCACAGAGGGAAGAAATCCAACGTTGTAAAAATTTTTTGGTAAATGTGCATAAAAATTCAAGTAAAACTGAATTTTTCAAAAAAAAAACGTGCCATGATGGAAAATTTTCATTATTATTTCTGAAATCAGCATAAAAAGTACACAAATTTCAGCTATCACTGCTCATGTATTTTTTCATTGTAACCATGTGTGATTATTATAAATGAAGGAGTTGTTAAATTTTTAAATAGAATTTTGAGTATATTTTGAAAAATCGTAAAGAAAAGTTTTTGGCATTTCACTTTTTAAATCACTGATTCTAAAATACCAAAGTATGAACTATTTTTAGTACAGAGTGTCGAGTCATTACAATGATAAGGAATTCGTACAGAGTGATTGAAATATTATTATAATATTGACTCATTTTAGAAAAAATCGTAAAAAATGCAAAACATCGCTATCGAGGCGAAATAAAGGATTTTTTAGATACTGTAACTTTTTTGGATGATTTCAATAAAAAGGAAGGGCTGTAATTTTAAAAATGACGAAAGAAAAAGACTCTCTTCTTCCAACCAACAGTGACTTGGCGCATGCGCAGAAGGATATAATGCTTTATTATTCACGCTCTTGCATAAATTTCACTCTTCATAGAATTTCCATACTGGGGTCTTTATATAAAAGTCGATACTTAAGGAGTAAACTCCTGAAAGATTTTAATATAAAAGTGATTGATTTAAAAGTTAGAGAATATAAAATGGAGAGCAAACCCTTTTTTCATAGAAATATTAATTCTCAGATTAAACAAAAAGAATGATGGTTTTCCAGACGTATGTGGACAAATAATTTTTTTTTAAGTATTGCGCAGATTTAAGTGGTCTAGGATGAACCATAATTAATTTTCATGATTCAGTCTTAATTTGTGAACCTGAAATGTTTTTTTTTCCTCTTCAATTATATAATTTTATATAAAATACAATTTTTAAAGCAAGGATACTTACGGACTATCTCACAACAAAACCAATTTTCAAGATAACTCACCAAGTTGGCACCCCGAATTCACATGAATCGTTGGCACTGAATTGGCAATCATATCATATAAATGCTCCATTTCA
>BMAV01006154.1:47264-80928 GCA_019973955.1 Trichonephila inaurata madagascariensis | reverse complement strand
ATGACCATAGGTATCCAATTCTGTGAAACATGATTTGCCAGAAATACTGAACTTTGATCTCTGCCTGAACGACATACGGTGTAGTAATTCGGTTTCTTCATGACGATGTTTTAATTTTATGTCACTATTAAGTGCGGTTATTTAATTATTACACACCCCTAAATGCGAATGTTTGTAATTTGACGAAATGGGCTAGTTTCTGAGCTACCACAATCGATCGATTGATCTATTTAACCAATATAATTTTCACTTAGAGGAAGATCAGTAATAAAATTAAGAGTAAGTTTGGTTTAAAACACTATAATACAACTAAAATCTGGCATTATCTTGCTGAAAAAAGGCCAGGGTATACTGCAAAAGGAGTGGTAGCAAAATAGTTCTCAGAATGTCGTCGACGTTCCTCTGTGGTGTAAGTGTGCCTCTAATGACGACCAAAGGGAACTATCTATCAAAAGAAATGCCACCCCAGACCATAGATTCCGGTTGAAGACCTGTGTGGTGGGCAATAGTGAAAGCAGGATCGGCACTCTGTCCTGGGCATCTCCAGGCACGTTTTCAATGATCGTCAGGACACAGTTGGAAGCGAAATTCGTCTCTAAACACTGTACGTTTCCCTGTCATCATGATTCCAACCTGATCAAGCCAAGCACCACTTTAATCTGGCTCAACAGTGTGCAGACGTAAGTGGCAGGCGGTGTAGCGGTCGGTACGAGGGTAAATTTCTCTCTATGAGCTGTCTCTGAATAGTCATCGGGGACACTTGTGTGTGGGTCGCCCGTCGGATTGTTGAAAATGATGAATCAGGCCCTGTGACAGCTGATCTGACAATCAATCTGTCCTCCCAATCTGGTGTGGCCCTAGGTTGACCACTATTTTCATGACGCTGCAATCTGCCACTGTCTACCCATTCTTGCCAGCGTATTCTGATGGAAGCATCACTTCAACCCATATATCACGAGCAATTCTCCAATTTACCCTCAACCTGCCTCTTTTAATGCAATGATACGACCTCTTTCAAACTCCGACAGTTGCTTTTAATGAGCTGGAATCCTGCAGCGAGGCATTTTTTCAGTCGTTGAAAGGTATCCTAAATCGCAACGCAACAGAAATTTTAACCATCAGATTGAGAACCGTTTCTTACAGACATCTGCTGAGGGCGTAGTTCCGATGCTCTGTAGCTCCTGCTATTCATTCATTGGACACCAAATTTTAATTATTTGCATGTTTGGTACAAATGTCTTTGCATAGGAAATGTCATTAAAATCGGGAAACTCCTACTTGGTGAGTGGAATTTTTTGTTATAGAGTGTATTTAACGCGATATAAATTATTAAAATACTTAAACGTTTTGGAACTTCTGCACTGATTGTTTTCATTTTGAATGGAAAAGCTTTTAAATAGATCGTTTATGTAACAGATTATTTAATAAAAGGTGTTTCGGATGAACTGTAATAGAAAATTTGTGCCACTGAGAATTATTTTAGATATCATACGTTTTTCGAAAAATACATATTACTACATTCACATGTGATGAGTAAATAGTAAAATTCCCTTCTATAATTATGTTTTAAAATGGCTTGATTTTGAAATACATAAGCAACCATGAAATAATAAGATCTGCTTTAACATACCTTTACAATTTTATCTTATTTGTCATCTTTGTGACAGTAAAAAAAAGTTATATTTTTGTAAAATAAATAATATACATTATAATATAATATACATAACATAAGTATTTTTAATAGTAGTTACATGACTTATGAATAACAAAAATAATTTCTAGTAATTCAAAAAGTTAAATATTTGTGTTTCAAACGTGTAAAAATGGAAACTCTGAAGCTTTTATCAAAAATAAGATGTAATTTTTTAAAAATAGTTATGATATTTTAAATTGGTGGAAAAAATATATTGGGTTTTCTTCTTTATTTTTTAAAAAAAACAACATATGATTTGGAATGAGCCCACCTTACATGAAAATATTCTCTTAAACAAATAGTGTTGATTTAAAAGTTATATTTCCCGATGTCTTTTGAATAATTTTGTACGTTTAGCTTTGAAGAGCATTTAGTGAAAAATAAATAATATAAAAAAAATTAAGTCACACAATTCCTACTTAGATCAACAAGGAATATTTTTGTTTTTTAGTTGCTTTTTATTAAATAGTTACAATTAATATAAATATGTATAAACATATGACAGAATAACAACATTAAGTGGTGATTAATTTTTATTAATTATCGTTAAAGTATCGTATTGTCATCCAAAACAAGCCTGTATATAAATTTCAGTTCAACCAAATTCTTTAACCCGTGAGAAAAAAAAACCTTTTTAATTTTTGACACAAGTCGCCAAAAATGATGCCAATATAGTTGTATTTTTAATTCCTTAAATAATTAGTTTTAATCAAATAATTTTTATTAATTATTATTATATTATTGTATTGTTATCCAATATAAATTTCAAGAGACACACATGAGAAAAAAACACATGAGAAACACATGATTCTTTAACACATGAGAAAAAAACTTTTTCAAGTTTTGACACAAGTCACCAAAAATGATGCCAACGTGGTTGTGTGTGTATTTGTAATTCTTTAAATAATTAGTTTTAATCAATTTTTATTAATTATTATTATATTATTGCATTGTCATACAAAATAATCCTGTATATAAAATTTAATGTATTTTATTAACGATTGAAAATTCCACCAAGATAAATAAATAAATATATAGAGACTGTGAGCTAATAGTAGGAACTGAATAATATAAATCTCAAAATTTTTACGCTTAGATGATAATTTCCTTGGTAAAAAAATTGACCATAAATTTTTAAGCAGGCGATATTAATTCTTTTTAAAATTTAAAATTTTTGTTATAGTAGAACACTGCTTCAAAGAAAATATTTATATATTTTTTTTTAAATTTTTTTTTTTTTAACAAAATACTGCATTTTCATTTGCACTAACATGATGTTGGCATCATTCACTACTTTTATTTTATCCGAAAGTAAAAGTCAGCAATAATTCACTGATCTTTGACGGGCCCGATTTTGCGTCTAATACTCCTTCTCGAAATCTGTGCCATGGGGAAAAAAAAATCCAGATAAACGCAACCTCCATTTTGAAAATGCAAATAAAGCCCAATGTTTCGGCCAATGAATGTTATATGTGACCAAGAATTGAAATTCAAAGCAGTTTCTCCCCCGTTTTTTGCATTTAGTTTCGCTTTGTCTTCTTTACTTTTTCCTATTTTTCTTCAAGTTTATTTTTCTACTCATAGAATGGAAACGTTCCAAACCTTTGAAAATTGATATCCGGAGTTGGTAAACGAATGAATTGACAAAACTTAAGGAACCGTTTGTTGGTTTTATCATATTTAAATGGTGAAACGCTGTGTAGGAATTTGTCTTAAAAATTTTATTATATACTTTAAGGTATCCGACTACGTTCGGAACCATGATTTTGCAAAAGCGTATAAATATATAATATTTATGATATTTAGTGTCACTTAGATTAGAAAATGTATATAAAATTATTTTAAGAATAGTATTACAATAAAAAATTATTTAAGCACAATATTTTGACAAAAAATGAACATAGAATGACCCATTTTCAAAATATTCTCCTTTTGTGAAAAATGCTTCTATTATAATAATATTTTGCCTGTATATAGCTCAGACCTCTATACAAAGGCTCAACTAGGATTTTTGAAATATACAGCTTAGAAGGGGGTTTATCCATGTTTTACGACAACAAAGGGGAGAAATTTTAAGAAAAAAACGCCGATAATTATTTCAAATGGTTGTAACTCTGAACATAATGTGAATTTTTCAAAAATCATAGTTGAGCCTCTGTATAGAGGTCTGAGCTATATACAGTCAAATATTATTATAATAGAAGCATTTTTCACAAAAGGAGTATATTTTGAAAAAAAGTTTATTCTAAGTTAATTTTTTGTCGAAATATTGTACTTAAATAATTTTTTTTTGTCAAAATGTCCTTAAAAATAATTGTATACATGTATTCTATTCTACTCTAACTAAATATCATGAAAATTATCCATTCATGCACCTCTTTAAAACCATGGTTCCGAACGTAGTCGGATATACCTTAAAGAATAATTTCTTCAGAAAATACCTTAGCTATGCATACATGAAATACTAATATTTATAGTAAAACCAGTCCTATTTATTATATAAAAAAGCCAATAATTCACTAAAGATGAATAAAAGTGTTCATAGAATTCCACATTTTGCAAACAGATTTGATTATTTTAAATATTTTGCTTAACTTATGGAAATATACATAACAAATCTTAAACTTTTAATAAATATACTTATTGAATTAAATATATTCATAATTTAAAGTAGAAACATATTTCTAATTGCTTTGCACACATTTATTAAAAAAAAATGTTCGACGTTTTAAACACTCATTTCCTATCCCATCCTATTTCCATCATGAAAAGTAACACCTGGAAAACAAAATTCAATGATACATCCTGCTAATTTATAGCAGTTCTTGAAGATAATAGGAATTAAGTAATTATCCTTTTTGTAGAATGACATACTAAAAAAACACAGGCAAAAAGAAAAAAAAAACTGAAATACAGACTAGTTAAAATCAATCAAAAATGTTATTTCAAAGCAGAAAATAAGACAACACATATATGCCATTTCCATCATTCTGTTAAGAAATAAAGTACGATAAATATGTTTAAATGAATGATAGTTAAAAAATGATAATTTAGCTGTTATATTTTATAGGTTTAGTAAAAATAAAAATAAGATGAATTTATACATAATGGATAACTAATTGTTGTGAGGGGTACAGTTTAAATATCATAAGCAATGACAATAATTGATTTTTAACTACTTTTGTGTTGCAAAGCTTTTTACTGTCACAAAATTTGAAACTAATTGTGTTGGAGATAATTTTTAAAAAACACATTGCATACATGAATCCTAAAAAATTAATAATAAACTGTTGATTTATAATGCATGCAATAATAATATAATATTTTACGTCTCAGCAACAGTTTTAATGTTAAACCGTTGGAAATATTTCTTTTTCCGTAAACGGAGGCCACGTGACACTTTGACACTGGTGGATTTATAGCGAACATTTTGATCAAAATGAGCATTTAATTATTTTTTCTAAATATTTATAATACACACAAAAATATTATATTTGTAACACAATAATAAAATTGCAAGATTAATTGAATTGAAAACGTAAACAAAAGAAATATAACTTACTTTATCTACATTCAATACACTTTTAAGTTACATATATTGTACATTTTTTATATTCTTTTCGAAGAGCATGTTTTATTTGTAACATATTCGTGAAATATTTTTGTCTCACATTTGCTACGCTTAGGTGGACTTTCAGTTCGCAGTTCATCTTCATCTGTTCTGCTTCTGTAGCTGGATTTTTCAATATATTCTGCTTTGGATAAAAGTGCATATTTGTCTCGTTTTACATCTGAAAATAATCCAAGCGTTTATAGGATCAAAATGTAACATATTACAGAATGTATATATATAGAAGATGGCTCTTCTTGGTTCTGTTTTTACTGAATATTGTCTTACTGTTTGCGTCGACGATATCTACGCCACATTTTGTTGCATTACAAAAATTGACGTTTCAAGTGTATTCTTCAAAAGATTTCCGATTTTTAAAAAGCACAGAAATCAGGATTACTACCCTGGTATTTTTATTTTACAGAGATGAATTGCAAATGAGGGTACAGAGTTTCACACTTTTCAGTATTTTCATTGAATATATCCCTCTTCTCGTTGACTTTATACAATCTGGAATTTTTGGCATGGCCTTATTCACCGTGCAAATTAAACACCATTATTTTTATTTTAGTTTTAGATTTTTTTTGTCAACTCGGAAGTAAAGAAAAAAAAGATTTGACACTTTTCCCCATATTTTAAAATTGGTCAACTAATTTTAAAACTGCATGTTTAAAAAATCCCCTATACGTAAGGAAAATAATTCTATGCGTGATTTTCTTACGTGTGGAAATGCGTTATATCTATATATATAAAGTATATTTACTTTTCCTATCTTCAGTTACCCAAATATTTGTCTAACTAGGAAATAGCTGTTTATCAATTGCTATCTTTGTCTTGTCTTGGTAACTGTTGATACAGCTTACTTTGCAACGGTTTCATACTTCCGAAATAGTTAGGAAGTTCTACGCGTTGATGTAAAATCAAATATCAAAAATCCTGATATTTCACTGAAATGGTTTCCGGATGTGGTTTATGTACAAACATTTATATCGCATGTTGTGGTCTATAGGGAAAGAAATGAAGTTGCAAGTTCCTTTCTACTGAAACATGCATATAAAATCAAAATGTAAGCGAGCAGTTAATTTTTTGAAAGAGACCAATCTTCGTTTTCTAATACCCAACGAGCTTCTATATGCTTTTTTTTATGTGCTCTAAAACTGTTATGTTTATGGAATGCAAATAATTATTAAAAACATTGTCCTTATTCAAAACTATTTTTGTATAAATATATATAGTTGGGCCAATTTTATTCTCACAAAATATTTATCTTTTTAATTTTAAGAATTATGAATTTCAATACTCTCATAATTTTCCGATCATGATTATAAAATCAGAATAAAACTTTCATCAGCAGATTCATCAGACATGTCAGACAGTTCTCAATCTGTGGATATATTACCGCACATTTTTCTTAGAATCGTGGCTTTTTATTTCTCAGTAAGACTTCTTTTTTATGGAACATTTTACATTTTATTTATAGAAAGTCACAAGAACAAAATGGAACCTTGCTAAAAATTCTAATCACTAAGAATTCACAACAGAGTACTATATTTTTGTGATAAATAAAATTTTAGCAAATTGTGCAGGCAGAGTTCAGATAGAGCACGTAGTGATCAAATGTGCCAAAGGACAACATTTTCTTGATGCATTAAGCTTCAATAGACTCAAAACACAAGAAAACGTCCGAATAAGTAAGCGAAATTTTTAACGGAGGACTTGAAACTGTTTTTTTGTTCATCTAGTACCAGGCAAGCATTATAGGTATCTTTTCCGTAAATTAAACTAGAATAAAAAGCTAATTCTCCAAAACCTTTTGTGAGAATTTTTCATACAAATTTGAGAAAATAATATAAAATAGAGTATTAAAATTTGTAGATTTTGAAAAATAGTTTGAGTAATAGTTGAGTAACTTGATGTAAAAATGATACTATGTGTCAGTGTTTTAGTGATAAATCCATTGTTTATTTTAAAATCACCCCCTTTTAAGTTCCAAAAGTAAGCTATTGCTTACTTATTTTAAAATTAAGTACGTATTTTTTAATAAATAGTATGGTATATATATATTTACAATATTGCTATTAATTTTCAACTTATAGTTTAAAACAAAAATACAACGTTTGATGAACTATGTTGGTTTGCAAATAAACGTGCACTACTAAACTTCCTTTATATTGATGGAAATTTCGATTTCGCTACTAAACATGAATTGAATTCACTCGTTTACTTTCGTAGTGAATTTCGTAGATAATTTCGTTTCGAATTCATTACAAAACATGAGCGAGTTATAGAAAAGGGTTAAAAGTGTAAGGAATAGTTTAATTAAATTGTGTATAGTAACACACACACACACACATATATATATATATTTTCCACATTTCACTGTCAAAAAATTAAATCTGTTGACGATTCAATTCACAGACTATAAAATTAAAAATATTTCAAATGAAAACTTTTTCTTCTCAGTTACTTAGAGCAATTTCTATACTAGAAGATGAGGGAATTTTCTTCTCTTTTTTCAAAAACTACATTAAATTTTTTCATCACGAGAAATATTACAAACTGCATTGTTAATATGATAGCTGTTTATAGAGCATGATAAAAGAAAAGTGGGAAGAGACTGAATATCGCACTAATGTAATATAATGCATTCAATATTCAATAGTGTTCAAATAAGATACCACCTTTCAAACCTTCTTCATATGTACAAATTAAATAAAATACTCTGGGAAATTACTTTAAATTGTTTTAAATTTATTTTGAACATTTGAGGATCATATAACTGTCTTAAAAATAATTTTTGAATTTTTTGAAGTTTTTAATTTTATTTATCTAAATCGACATAAGAATGCCAAAAATTACTTGTTTCGCAATTTAGTAATTTAAGTTTCTTTCCCCAATCGAATTTTATTCTGAATAGTGAAATATCTTAGTTCGATTATAAGTTTTATTTAAACATTCGTTTTATTCTAGTTCAAATACTGTAATTATTTCAGCAACTTTTAATAAAAACTTATTAAACATTGTTTTAATTATTCTATTTTTTGTGTTGAACCTCTTAAACATATTTTGAGGTGTACTTTAAAAAATTAAAACGCTTAGAAAAAATGAAATTCATGGTTAACAATTTTTTTGTTAGTTTTTGCAAGCATTACAGCATACTTAAATGCTGTGTAACTTTTGTATGCGGAGGTATTAACTATTAAACATAAACTTAAAATTAGCTTTAAAATGCTGCAAGGAGTGAAATTTTTTTTTTACTACAAATATTTTTAACTAATTAATTTGAGTAAGAATACCCCAACAACCACGATGTTTGTATTTAAATCTAACTGTTAATGATATATTTTTATGTTTATTGTCATTTGTTCAATAAATTTGACTTTAATATCTTTTGCCTTTCATATTGTAAAAGATAAGACCCTATTGGTGTAAATATATTACTAAAATTTCAAAATTTCCGTTTTTTCCCAGCTACATTTTTCAAGGAACTGTATAAAACTGTTTAAAAAATTTCCTTGCATACTGAGCATTAAATGTTTAATATTACTTGAATTAATTATTGTACAAATATTTAACCATATTTTTCCCCAGCTTACATGAAGTATTTTCCTCCGAGTAACATGAATACCTATTACAGAAATATTTTATGTATTTGTAAATTATGTTACAGAAGCAAAGCTTTTATTTCCGTAGACGCGTTTGCCAGTTTTGTTAATATTTTTATCAAACAAATAATCAAATCTATCTACAACATTTTTTTTTTAATTTCACTTGTTTTGTCATTTGAATGTTTTATTTTTTAAGAACATTAAAGGAATTATAACAAGTTGTTTTTAAAAGAGTTTCGAATTCTTTGACAACTGCATTTCATAATTGCAGGGATTCTGCAGGACTTTAAGGATAAGGTAACTATGTCGAATATATGTATATGTGTTCTCATTCATATCAAGTAAACAAAAAGTAGAAAGAAAGAGCAAAATTGAAATCTAAGCAAATTAAGATCCTGTGCTTTTACTAACTGCCAAAACTTCCAATGAATCTTGTATTTTCACAACATAATTCCATTCTACACTGAATAGTATCTTCTATTATTGAGCTTGATTAGTAGAATCTATTCAATTATGAGCTACTGGAAACATATTAAATTTTCTTAAACAAATAACTAAGTCCACGGTCACAATTTGATTAAAAAAATATTTGTGCCAGAAAGGCTTAAAAAAACTACTATAATTATTAGAATGTAAAATTATAAAACTCTGAATATATATCATTATTTTTTTCTTAAAATTTTAAGAAATGCATATTGAATCTAATTTTATATATAAGTTTTTTTTTTCTTCAATATTACCTTAAGGGTTTTCACCCATGTGATGGCCTGTTTTTTAAGAATTTTTAGAAATTTTTTTTCACGACCAGTAAAATCATAGAACTTTACGTCTTTTATCATTGATTTATATGTATCATTATATATAAAATTTTTAGACAAAAGTATCCAATAGAACGTGAGTTATAGCGCTCTGAACACACCCGCCTCGAAAAAATGGACGCTCACTTCCTCCACGATTCTGGCTGATTCGCTTATCTGAAATAAAAAAAAATTAACGGCGTTTTAATCTATAATCTTAAATGCACCGAATGAACTATACTCAATTGAAAATATCAAAAATAGGATTTTTGGTAGACCTCTGAAGAAAAAGTTTCAAATTTCGTGTTTATTTATTTTTTTATGTTTTTGCTATATAAAATAGAAATATTATGAATTTTGGAATGATCACGCTTCATTTGATGCATATATTTGTTCTGAATCTACCCTATAAATTTGAAGTCATTCGATCAAACCGTTCTTGAGATATGATGGTGGAAAGTTTGAAAACACAGTTATGAGAAAAACGCGTTTAAAGTTTCAAGTCCGATTAAATCAATGGAAATCGTAACTTAGCCCTACGAACAGCTGCTATTCTAATACCTAATTCTTTATAACGTCTTTGAGTTTTAAGAAATAACTTTACCACCGTATTCGAGACATGTTAAGGAAGCAATTTATGAAAAAAAACTGATTTTCTGAATCACCTTAACAAAAGTAACGAATGTTGAACAAATTCAAATGATGAACGTATAATTTCTTTTTCATTTTATTTTGTTCTCTGGTTAAAAGAAGAATAACACAGTTAGTATTAAATATCTTATATAACTTTTACAAACATATTGGAAAAAATAATTAAAAGCCCCTTTTTTTAATTTATTCATAAAATTTTAACCATGCACATCTTACGTGTGTTAAAATTTTACTTATCTCTGTCAAAAGAATGTAAGATGGAACAAAGTTCCACTTTGAATGTTTTCATGCTTTTAATTATTAAATATAGTACCATATTTCATACATTGTTCTAGGGGAAATATTAATGAAACCTTACAACAAATGATTCATATAATGTAAAATTAAGAGTAATAGCACTTTAGAAACCAACGAAGATATATATGAATTTGTGACCATTTATTATATAAAAGTTTTCCTTTTATATGAGTAGATTTTTTATAAATAGATATTGTCCTAATAACTCTATCAAATATATATTAAAAGAATAATTTTAACCACAAAATATGAATGATTATTTAAAAAGGAATTTTTTTGATTGTGTATTTTACATCTCTTTTATTAGTACATTTTGCTAACGATGACTTCGTATGCATTTACATGTTTATTGAATAATGGACGAATATAGCTAATTTTGAATTATATTAAGTATGGAATTATAATTTTTTTAAAATTAATACATAATATATTGTTTCAAATTATGTTAAGCATTCATTAGTAACAAAATTTTGAATATTTCTCAGGTCTTTGAACGATTCGGTCTATGTTAAGATTTAATACATTTGCAAAGCTTAATGGGTTTCATTGGTAACATTAATTATGATGGAATTCCTTTGACAAGATGTCTTGGGCAATATTCCATTCACTCGCTGACTCAGTGTCCTTTTGGTAAATTGCTTTTGACTTCTGTTCATTCCTCTCTTAGGCTTTCAACGGTATTAATTTTACTAACATGCATCTCACTGAATTATGAATTCTGAATCTAAAGGTACAAGATTCTTATGAATTTTGTACACATTCATGAGAGTAATTAGATCTAAACGACATCATAAAAAGGGATAATTATATGTTGTATTTGCTTTTAAAATTTAATGGTTTTACGTTAAAGTTACTCAGTATTTCATATTTATACATGACTTATACAGTTATAGCTTATGTGAAAACGTAGTGTCATTAATAAATTACCAAATTAAATTTAAAACAGGCTTTTTAAATATACATACGAAAAACCCAAGCTCAAAAGTATGATGATCGCAAGTAAATTACATGTTCAAGGGAAGCGTTATGAGATGTTGTGTGTGTGTGTGTGTCCATGCTTTTAATTATTTGTGATAGATCTTCTTAGAAAAGTTTAAAGACTGAAAAATGTTTTAAATTTCTAATCTGAGTGAATCGATTTTTAACTAAAGTTTTTAAATTGTCAATGTTCATTCATATTGGTTAGATACCTGTGTAATATTAATGTAGCACTTTCTTTAAAACATCCCGTGAAGCACTCGAAAGAACATTAAGAAATAACGTAAACTTGCAAAACTACTTAAACGTGTTATATATATACAATGTTTAAAATTTTCTCTAATAAAGTCATTTATTTAAAAGAAAGGATAATTAAAATATCAAAATTTATTCACAAAATACTTCTTTAACAAGCACAAATAAAATTATTGTTTATGGATAATTAATGCATATTGTTACCTTTTAAATATTTATTAGCAGCATTAAATGTTAGAAAATATAATATTTAAGGAAACGTGTTGAATTTTTTCCTGGAAATAAATGTCCAATTTGTATCATATTAATGAGATTTTAAAAAAGCAATGCTCCCCACGAGTTTGAAACTTTTTTGCAAATGTATACACAAGTAAATAACAACTATGATATATAATTATAATTACTTATACTTAAATGGAGGTACAGCTTCGTGGTGCAATTTTAAGATTATACGAAAAATTAAGGAAAAAATAAGAATAATTCAGATTACTGTAATTAAAATAACAGCACAACATGAAATGATGAAAAAAAAATTTAGTCAACGCTATAGGTCAGGGGTATCCAATACAAATGACCTTATGGGCCATTTAGAGAAAAACATTATAATCTCGTGGGGCACATAAAAATATGTACATTTATATCAATTTTGGAAACAAAAAAAGATTTATTGGAGTGAAAATTTAAAACAGAATAGATAATTAATATTGTTTTCATTATTTTTCACGTATAAAGACATAGATAATATAATATTGTTTAGATAATATAATAATGCAATGATCAAATAATGTGTAACATATTACATTTGTCATTTTCTTGAAAATTACGAAGTTTCTCTTGAATTGATCTGTGCTACTCATTTTAAAAATTTGATTGTTCTGTCATTATCAAACGATTTAGTATACATTGCCCTTTATCTTAACCATCCTGCTTAAGATAAAGGGCAATGTTTATTATATATTTTTGTAAACTTTAAAAAACATCTATGAGACTGCGTCTTGCTTTTTGGGTCCTCCAAACAGAAAAGGAGGAGGAGAAATTAAAGTCGCACACACAAGATAATCATGTACCATCCATAGTAAAGGATATGCATAATGTAATTCGGAATTTGTTTAAAAAGTTATTCATTATAGTAAAATCAAATGTAACGTTTTGATAAAATATAAATCTATTTTATCTAAAGAACGTATCTATTATCAAAAAGGGTTTATTTTAAAACAAGAACAGATAACAGGTAAATACATTGTAGATTTATATATATATATTTCTCCTCAAATAAATTTCAAAATGAAAAAAATTTAAAAATTTTTTAAAAAAAGAGTCGGTGGGCTGCAATTAACGTACTGTAGGGGCACGTGTTGGACACCCGTGGTTTAGATCAGTAGTCCTCATCCCCTGGGATGAAAACTGGAACCGGTCTGCCAAGGAAAGTTAAATTCTTTCCATTTTATTTTTAGTGTGGTGAGTTTCTCTCAGAGTTGTGCGACTTACCGTGGAGGAGGGGCGTTAACAAGGAGCTGTGAAACTTCGCTTTAGGCAGCACCAATAACACGCATTCACGAAATATCGTGATATCATGATGTATAAGAGATAAACAATCAAACTTCACCCTCCGTCCACATCCTTAGTGGAATGCAGTAAAATTACCAAACGCTAACCGGTCCACGGTGATAAAAAGTTTGAGAAACATTCCTTTAGATGATGCAGCATCTACGAGTTATTTCATGATTAAAATAAAAATTAAGAAGAGGATACATGTTTATTCAAATTTTGGAAACTAAAATAATACCACATCATAGGAAAATTAAACAAAAATGAGCTTCAAAATATAAAAAAAACACTCTTTTCATTTTCTTTTCTCTCAAAGTTTAATAATTTTATTTTATTTTCAAACCTCAATAACTTTATTCAATTAATCTAGGATGGGGTGTTGTTTTAAATTATAGTATTTGAGGTTTTTTTATTGTTCTTTAATTTTTCGTTTAATTCTAAAATAGCATGAAGAAGACGCATTAGCAGCATTAAGAAGAATAGATGGCTTGTTTGGGTTTGAAGCTTACTGTGATAATAGATAGAGAAATAACTTAGTTGAATTAGTTGTTGCTTTAACGTTCTTTTTTTACCAATAAATTAATGTGTTTGAGGTCATCTTAATTTTTAGTATTAGAAACATCATTTTACAGATTGCTCTACAAGAATTTTTTTGATTTGTGCTTCAAAATGATACCAGTACTCACTTAAATGCCATCGTTTTCGTATTGTTGATTTTCAGCAGTTTTATAAGTATTTCAAATTTGTGCAGATAAAATTTAAATTTCTCAATGTTAATATAAATGTATTTAGTGCAATAAAATTTATTGCGAGGAATATCCGGAAACTAAGTACCATTTTATGTACTGCAACCACAATGGTAGTACAGCTGATCAACGTTTGCGGGCACGTGATCCTTGTTTATAGTCATCCAGCGACATCAGCATAGCTGGATTGTTAGGTTTTTACCCGTGTTAGTGAGCGTTTAAAATGCTTAAGAGGATTACCGATCCCGCCAGCTAAGAATTGCGTTCTATGTAATCTGTTTTTGGAATCAAGGGATGCTATGTCAAGGAAATTCATCGTTAACTTGTATATATTTATGGTGAAAATGAAATGAGTAATGGAATGGCGAGAAAGTGCACTCCACAATTTAGTAGTGGGTGCACCAATGATCATGACGAAACCTGAGGTATGTATGGGGGGGGGGCTTCTGTTGTCAGTAGTGGTTTCGTTGAAAATTAAATGAGATACTTCGTGAAAATGGATGGTTCACAATACGAGTAAAACTGCTTTGTTAAAGTTTCTACTAACCGCTGTTCAGAAGTGTATCTTCACTAAAGGCATCTTTTTTTGAAGAATGTGTAGACAAGTTGGTTGCCAATATTATAAATGCCTGAATAACTGTGGTAATTACGTAAAAAATAGTTGCCTACATGATTTTTTAAAGTAAAAATGTATTACACTTGGAAAGAAAATATGCGAGTTTTTTGGAAGCTGTACTTAGTTTCCGGACACGCCTAGTAGAAATATCTCAAATGTAAGTTTTTTCAATTAATTTGAACAAAATATCTTGCAGGGTATAGATAAGTTACGTTTTGTTAAGAAGTGTATTAACCCTTTCGAAGGCGTTTACAACCAATTGAAGTGATTTTTAAATGATTATGGTAAGTTGTTTTACCACTTTTTATTTGTGTTGCCATCTATTATGGGAGAAGTACATTTCTTTAATCAATTTCGAGAATGTTACGCAATTGGACGACGCTACCGGAAATAATTTCTTCGAATCGTTTACTTCATCTTTTATCTAGCACTTGCCAATTCTTTTATTTTGAAGAATTTATGTAAAATATATGAGCTATCAAGATCAACTACCGTTTCATCTTCAGCAAGTACGCCAACTGATTTCCGAATTTTTAAGTTGGAAACGAAACGGAAAACCCATAAACTGTCTACTATGTGCCCCTACTAGCTCTCGTACTAACTCTCAACTAAATTAGTCAAATTTTGAGAAAAGTTTATAATTTTGAAATCGAGATTATTGAAGTAAAATCTTCACAATTATAAAAGAAGCATCAGCAGGATATATGGATGATAATTCTGGATAATAATTCTAACGATAAACCGATAGATATTTTATAAATTATTGGATGTCATTTCTAAAGAGATTTAATTGAAGAAAGTTGCATATACTCTGCTTTCCGCTTTTAGTTCTACATATTTGTGAAAAAATCTTTTCTCGTATAAAAAGATGTTGAGTCCGCAAAAAGAAGTTGTTTTATAACTAAATGTTCAGGATCGTGCCAAATTGAAAGTCACAAACTATACCCTTCATATTGCAACAAGGTTCACATAAAATAATTTTTTATTTAACTATACTGAAGGGAAAAATCAATTATATATTTAAGTTATTCATTTATTATTTTGATAAATATCTTGAAGTGAAACATAACACACGCGTAATATATGTACAATTTTATTTTTTTTAATTATCTTGAAAAATCGTTACATATTATGTGTTTATATATATATATATATATATATATATGCGTTAATAAATGTTTTTATAAATGATGCAAAATTAACACAGAAGATAAAACTGTAAATTTGTATGTTTTATCTCTGTTTCCTAATTTTGTATGCATCTTCGCGGAATTCGAATTGTTTCAAATATTCCTTATAGTGTGGCATCTTGAATCATGTTGATAGATTTTTTTGGCACGGCACAGCTAAAAGGTTGCCGAACCCTGATATAGATGACTATAGAAGATTGCAGATGGTTGTGGGTGATATTGCCACAATGTCGTATTAAATTTTGGTCATCAAGATTACGACTGTTTTGAATTGTCGAAGTTCAGATGTTGCATTTCTTTCAGATGAGCGTAAAAGTTATCCATACCTTTTAGCTTATCTACATATCACGTGTTATTTCTTGAGTTGAATTAATAAAAATAAAAGCAAGATATATCTTTCTTGTATTTATTTTGAATTTGCTTCAAGGGTATCTCCACTCCGATTCCCCTAGGAACCTCAATTACCATGAGGAGAGGACAACGTATGAGTAATAGAATTTTTCTGAAAAAGTAAATGTTTTTCAAATTCATGTAAAAACCGTTATACAACGCTTTAAAAACTTTACGTATCTTTTTAACGTATTTTCCTCCGATTACTAAAAGGAATAAGGGGAATTTTTGAATTAAAAACTTCCAAAACTTTTTATTATTCTATTAAATGCATGTGTACTTTTGAAATAGAGACTAACAACGTTGAAATATGTGTATTTCGGTTCAATGTTAATTATATTTTGGAAGTGTTTATTAAACTACTTATCACTCTCTCAATACGTTTTAGAAGTTTATTTAATTTTTTTATTTGATAATTAGAATTTGAAGGACAAGTAAAATGCAGTTTATGATTACAGTACACTGTATTTGAACTGCATATTGCTCTAAATGGGTATTGACTTTTTTCTGCAATATTTATTGGCATTGAATTCCGTTTTTTTTTTTTCCTTTCAAAATTCATTATAATGGTTTTTAGAAAAGATTTAGTCTCATATTTTAAATATTGTAATTATGTTTGATTCCTTGATTGCAGTAGAGAAGCAAAAAAATGTAAGATTTATTTATATTTCAGGGAAGAAACGTGAATTGTTTCAAAATTTTTTAAGCACCTCTGATGAAAAAAGAAAAAAAATTCAACTCAATAGCAAATGATTATAAGACCAATTTCCTCTTTATATTAATAAATAAGCAATCTAATACTCATCATTAAAACAAAAGGAATATTTCATGAAATATATCGAAAACGAAAGGTGATATTTCATACTTGAGATATATTTTTTGTGAAACAAAATTATATATATTCTCTATTACTTTTTGAATGTGGGCTCCAGGGAAACAATTTCCGTGTTATGCAATGTAATTTCGTTTCTCTAAAGTCAAACAAATGAAGTAACCAAAGAAAAAAAAATATTTGCTACAGTATCAAGTTTATTCTTCCTTTCGTGAAAGAAAAAGGTTCCCTAAATCTCTGGCTACGCATTATGCAGATTCAAGAACAAAAATAATTTCCTTTTTTTTCTTCTTTTGCTTAATTTTTCAACAAACGTTACTCCAAGCAGACATTTTTTGTGTGCTTGGTTGGTTCAGAATCTTGTGTTTTTCCTTTTTGTACAATGCTTGTATTAGAAAAAGGTTTAAAAATTTAAAGTGGCATTACATTCTTATTTAAATAGAATACGCACAGAAAATTTTACTTTTATTTAAATGCATTACACTGCATTTTTTCAGACACTAGGCTCTTGAGATAAAATTTTGGATCAAGGAATTAAACTATTACTTAAAATAAAAAGGAATATATTCTTTATTTAACCATCATTTCAAACCCAAGATTGCTTGAATAAATATTGATTCTAAATTATTACTTCTCATCATATATTATTTAATTACTAGTGATTAAATAAATAATTGCTGCAATAAAATTTGAGTTCGATATCTAGCATAAATAATAACGTTTTTAAAATTTGATATCAACTATCTTATGAAGTTGAAATAAATTTCTATTTATTATTTTTTTAAAATAAAGTCCGTATTAATTATCATTCAAATACTTCCAAACATTTAAAAAAAATATTTAAGCTATATGATTGATTTTTTTGTAAAATATTGTAGTTATTTAAAAAACGTACGAAACTCATTAGTTAATGGTTAAAAGATGTTTTTTGCTCTGATCCCTTTATTTAAAAAGAAAAGTTTTTATAATATGAATGTTTTTATTAATAACTCGCTTAATATCTAGATATATAATAAAAAATGAAGAACTATTTTTTTTTAAAAAAAAAAAGAGGAAAAGAAAGTAAAAAAAACGCAGAGTTTCTATTTAAGCAACGGAACAAGAAAATGATTATTTAATATGAAAGGAATATTCTAAATTTTAAGAGGAAATTTTTCAACAGTTATTAGATTCAAAAGCAGCGTGTATACTAGGGATGGTGAACCAATTGTACGGATTACCATTGGAACGAAACACAATATTTCGGGCACATCACCGATTAAAACGGTTTGCATTTTAGTTCAAAATAACAAATTTCACTTTGAAGTGTTATTAACAAACACAAGGGATCAGTCACGGGGTGGTGGGGAGTCCACTCGTTTGTTATTGTTTTGCCTTAGATACATCATGGACTACAATTGCTAATGATGCAAACATTTTATACGCATAACGGAGTCAATTTTGTTGACACGACAGTATTTTAAAGTTTATTTGTGTTATATTTACGATTATTTGTTTAAAAAAGTAGCAATATAGTAAGTGTAACAGAGCACTTCAAACGTAGGGCATCGAGAAATATAGCATGATTACCAAAGGCGCCTAAGTGGTGTGTATTTTATGCTATGTAGAATATCGTCTTCAAAACGGTAATTTGAAACAAATCTCAAATCCTTTTGTCAAAAAGGCAAAAAGCAAGCAAAAAGAATTAATTGCAAGCGCATGAAAGACAAAAATAAACAGTTGAGGTGTATGATTAAATATGTTAGCAAAAAATTATCATACGAGCACGGCTAGTTTCTCGGCCTCAAATATCATTGCTCAGCATAGAAAGCCTTTTCAAGAAGGAGAGTTTTTGAAGGAAGCCTGGTTAAAATTAACGTTCTCGCTTTTTAATGATTTTGAAAATAAAGGTAAGATAAATCAGTCAATCAAAGATATTCCTCTATCTAGAAACACAATAAAAGATCAAATCTTAAAGTGGGCCGGAAATGTAACACATGGACAAAAAAATGACATTAACTAGACTCCTTTTATATCGCTATGTTATGACAAAAGTACTAACTTCACTAACTCTGAACTCTTAGATGCTTTTGTTAAGTATTGTGTAGGAAATGTCATTAAGGAAGTAATAATTGCGATAACATCGTTACTAACAAATACAAAGGGCATAGATATTTGTATGGCTGTTAAAAATTCGCCTGCGGAGAAAAAAATTGATTAAAAAAATGTTTCAGTAAACACTGACGGTGCTCCAAATATAGTGGAGAACAAGTAACGGCATCATAAGCTTATTTCAAAGAGACGTAGGACACAGGATTTTTGGAGGCCACTACATTATCCGCCAGAAAGCCTTGTATGCAAAGAGTAGTTCAGTATTTCCTGATCAACCTCATATCGTTGAAGGCTTTAAATAAACGAAGGCTTGATACTTCGTTAGATATAATTAACTCGGGGTACACTTTTGTATATTGAGAATTGACTTTTGAAAACAAAATTTTTATTCGATGTCTGCTCATCAAAGGTTATATATTTTCTAAATTCCAGGTTTATCGGCTTAGTTATTCATAAAAGGAAGTTTTTTTTAATACATTACGAGTCATTAAAATTGCTACACGACGGAGAAATGCAGATAAAATTATATTTATTGGACAAAATATTAAACTAGAAATAACAAGTGATTACATTTTAAAGAATTTTCTTTTGTTTTTTGGGTTCATTGATACTGAGAGCTCAGTGCCAAAAACAACCACCTCTGGCAGTAATAACAACACTTATACTCTTAGGCAATGAGTCAAATAAAGATTGGATGTCATGTACAGGTACGGATGACCATGAAGATTCAAATCGATACCACAGCTCATCAACTGTAGTGACTGGCGTATGGTGACAAACCAGCCGCTCGGCAACCATAGACCAGTCGTATTCTATTGGTGAAAGATCTGGTGAAATTGCAGACCAGGAAAACCGTCGAACATTGTCCATATCTAGGAAGTTTCGTACAATACCGGCCACTTGTGGTCGTGTATTATCTTGTTTAAAAGTAGGATTTCGCAGGACTCGAATAAAGGGTAGATCCACGGGTCTTAACACACCAGAAATATAACGTGCACTATTCAAAGTGCCGCCAATGCGAACAAGAAATGACCTAGACTTGTATCCAATAGCAATACATACCATCATGCCAGGTGAAGGGCCAGTATGACAATGACGAATACACACTGCCAATGTGCGTTCAACACGATGTCACCGAACACGGAAGTGACCATTTGATGCTGTAAGAACCCGGATTCATCTGAAAAAATGACGTTTCGCCATTCGGGCACCAGGTTCGCCGTTTATCACACCATTGAAGATGCTCCTGTCAGTGATGCAACGTCAAGGGTAGTCGCAGACATGGTCTCCAAGCAGAGAGTCTATGCTGCAGCAAATGTCTTCGAACTGTGCGTACAGACACTTGTTGTTTTGCAAATGACCCAATTCTTGACTCAGGGCTCGTGATGTGGCTACATCATCCATTAAGGCCATGCGGTTAACATGACTGTATTTTTGGCTGCTAGTGATAGAGGGCCGTTGAGATTCAGCGTGGCGTTCCTTATTATCATCCTGAACTCATGGATTCTATATTCTGCTAACAGTCATTGGATCTCGGCTGTCGCGAGCAGCAATAATGTGATACGAATCCGCAATTACGGTACGCTGCAATTTGACCTTTATCACAGCCAGAAATGTGCTGGTACGCATGTCTGCTTCTTACACGCGGCATCACAACAATTTTTCACCAGGTAACAAGTTACAATTCGTGTATGAGAAACCGGCTGAACAATTTCCTCACTTAAGCACTTTTTAGTTGCAACTGTCGATACCTGCTTTGTCTGAAAAGTTAATCATTTGCATATCACAGTACCTTCTTCAAGGCGTTTATATGTCTTGTCTGTAGCACGTCGCCTTCTTGGTGTAGCAATTTTAATGTCCAGTAGTGCTTATAAACGACTTCGCAAACATCCTTGGATGTCAACTTTCGCAGAACCCTTTCTTAGCGCATCTTTACTCCGTGAAATAAACATATCAGCTGAATTTCATGTCTGGGTTTTATCAAGAACAGGATTCTATTCATCTATATCACCCCTTTAACCTATCGCAACCCTCTTGGGGGTCAATTTTCATAAATGCCTCTTTTGTAACGGTTATTTTCTCGTTGAAAGGAATATACCATCCAAATTTCAAATCTATAGGTCTAAAAGTTAAAAAAAAATACTTATGTATAATAACACTTAACCCGATACAAACACCTTGGGAATCGATTTTGGCAAAACCCTTTCTTGACGGATCTCTAATCCATAAAAGGAACATGAATTACAAATTTCAAATCTGTAGGTTTAAAACGATGAATTTTTTTCTATAATGGTACTTAACCCCTCGCAACACCTTGTAGGGGTCCATTTTTATAAAACCAATTTTATAGCGGATATTTGCTGCGTGAAATGATTCTGCTTGCCAAATTTCAAGATTTTCAATCTAATAGTTTAAAAATAGAAGTATTTATCTATAATGCCCCTTAATCCCCCGCAGTGCCACCTAGTAGTCGAATTTATTAAAAATAATTTTGTAGCTGATCTTTACTCTATGAAAGGAATATGTTTACCAAATTCCAAGCCTCTTATTCTAATACTTTAACAATGAAAATAATTGTTTATAACGCCTCTTAATCCACCGGAAGCAACTTGGGGATCCATTCTCGCAAAATTAGTTCTTAATGGATCTTTACTTCATGAAAGGAAGATGCTTGCCAAATTTAAAGTCTGTTGTTTTAATAGTTCCGGAAGTATCATGATGATGAGATTCGTTTTTCACTTTATACATTACTGACCATTAAAGTTTCTACACCAAGAAGGGAACATGCTAAAGACGTGAACTTTAAACAACAAGAAGAAGGTGATGTTATATAAAAATTATTAAATTTTAGTGCATTCAAACAAAGCAAGCACCGGTAGCGACAACTACTATGCGTTTAAATGAGAAAATTGTTTACCGGTTTCTCATACACAAACTGCATTTGAACGTTATTGCATGGAATAGTTGTTGTGATGCCTCGCATAAGAAGCAGAAATGCGTACCAGCATATTTCTGACTGTGATAAAGGTGGAAATGTAGCGTACCCGGATTGCGGGTTATTGCATCGCAGTATTGTACTTGCGTCGGACGAGATCAAATTACTGTTATCAATACACAAACGATGGGTTCAGGACGGTAATATGGAATGCCATGGGGGATCTCAACTACACCCTATCATGAGACGCCGTGAAGACATGCATTTTACCCGCTTGGCTTTAATGGATAGTGCAGTTACGTCACGAGCCATGAGTCAAGAATTGGGGTCGTTTTCAAGACGACAAGTGTCTGCATGAACAGTTCGATGACGTTTGTAGCAACATGGACTCTCAGCATGGAGACTACGGCTACGGCTACCCTTGATGCTGCTTTATAGACAGGAGAGTCTACAATGGTGTGATCGACGACGAACATGACACCATGAATGGTGAGACGTCATTTTTTCAGATGAATCCATGTTCTGTTTACAGCATCAATATGGTCGCATCCGTGTTTCGCGGCATCGTGGTGGACGCACATTGGTCAGCGAGCATTCATCATCGTCATACTGGTTGGCACATCACCTGTTGTGATCGTATGGGGTGCTATTGGATACACGTCTCGGCATTCACGGTATTTTGAACAATGCACGTTACATTTCTGGTGTGTTAAGACCCAAAATGTAACGTGACCCTTGCGATCGTGTGACTATGGCTCTACTCTTTATTCGAGCCATTGCGAAACCCAAAGTTTCTGCAAGATGATGCACAACCACAGATTGCTGTTATTGGACGGACCTTCCTCGATACGGAAAATATTCGTCTTTTATCCTGGCCAGCACTTTCATTAGATTTCTCGTCTGGTCCATGGTTTTGGAGTGAATGGCTAGTCACTATACGTCAGTCACTATGGTTGTTGAGCTATAGCACTGCTTTGAAGCTTCAAGGGCATCTGTACCTGTACATGCCATCGAATCTCTGTTTGATTCATTGCCTAGTTGTATACGTGCTGTTACTACTGCCTGGGTTGGGTGTTCTGGGAAGTGATTCCTCAGGATCTATGCACCCAAATTTCTTGATATTTTAATCGTTTGTTATTTCCAGTATAATATATTTGTCCACTAAATATAATTTTTTGATCTATATTTCTTCCTAGTGTAGCAATTTTAATTGCCAGTATTGTATATATAGATTTGTCATCTAATATGCACAGACGTCATGGTAATGTTACTTTAATTTGAATTACACGCATAATTGAAACATTTACTTCTATACAGAATGAAATATATTTTTTTTGTAGTATATAAATTGTTTTGAGCTGTTAGTATTTAGTTTTGTTATTTTCCCATTAATTGGGACTAAAAATAATTTGCCGACACGTCTACATTTCATGAAGCATTTCCTTAGGAAACAACAACAAAAAACGGTAATGTGTAACGTTTCAATTAGCCTTGGTGGTGATGATGTTGATGATGTCGTGCCCGTGTCATGAACTATGCAAAATTTGAATCATGGCCCAGATGACTGCTCTGCCAATCTGTTCAAAATTATCCACATGGAGGGCTTTTGGTGAAAACAGGACCCCTATGTCTTGTAGAGCAGCAAAAATATAAGCAGGTGTTAGCAGTCTATATGTACAGTTATCACATACATTAAAATTTATTTTGATAACAGTATTTATTTAAAAAATACATATTTAATGTCCATATTTAATTTATTTATTTTAAAAATGTTTTTAAAACATAAATTTTTCAAATATTCACGCACAAATTGTTATTCAAAAGAAAGAAGGAAAACCTGAAAATCTGTATCTGGCCAACTTTCGGTGACGAATTCTTTGTTAGAATTTAGGACGTTTTCCGAGGTAGAAAACTAGAATAATCTTCGGTTTCTTTTCCTTTTTTTTACTAGGTTTCATGTGTCCTCTAAATACGAGGCTGGCATCATTCACTGCTTACTTTCTGATTCCACTAGGAAGAAAGGCATGCTATAATTCACCGATGTGTGAAGTGCCCGATTTTGCGTCAGATATTCTATCTGTCAACTGATCCATGGTAAAATAAATAAAAAAAAAGATATCTTCATTTCTAGGAGTCAAAGTATTGTTTCGGTTAATGAATACTTCCTGCGACAAAAATTTGAAATTCAGACAGTTTTTTGTTTGTTTGTTTGCATTTATTTTCGTTTTCCCTTCTCTTTCCTCTATGTTTTTTCCTTTGATTCTTTTTACTAAGAGAATGCAAATTTTTCAACTCTTCTTTCAAAATTGATATCCTGAGATGGGAAAAGAATAAATTTACTTGTATTGAAAGTACAGCCACGGGCTTCATTGCTTTATTTAAAAATAAGCGTTTTCTTTACCTTAAGGTATCAGACTACGTTCGGAACCGTGATTTTTCAAAAGCGTATAAATGGATAATATTTATGATATTTAGTGTCACTTAGATCAGAAAATGTATATAAAATTTTTTTAAGGATAGTATTACAATAAAAAATTATTTAAGTACAATATTTTGACAAAAAAAGAACATAGAATGACCCATTTTCTAAATATTCTCCTTTTGTGAAAAATGCTTCTATTATATAATAATATTTTGCTTGTATATAGCTTAGACCTCTCTACAGAGGCTCAACTAGAATTTTTAAAATATATAACTTAGACGTGGGTTTATCCTTACTTTATGACAACAGAGGGAGGCAATTTTAAAGAAAAAACGCCAATAATTATATTTCAATTGTTGGTAACTCTGAAAATAATGTGAATTTTTCAAACATTCTAGTTGAGCCTCTGTAGAGTGGTCTGAGCTATGTACAGGCAAAATATTATTATAATAGAAGCATTTTTCACAAAAGGAGAACATTTTGAAAGAATATTATTCTAAGTAAATTTTTTGCCAAAATATTGTATTTAAATAGTTTTTTATCAAAATGTCCTTAAAACAATTTTATGCATGTATTCTAAACTCAGTGACACTAAATATCATGAAAATTATCCATTTATGCGCTTTTTTATATAAAATCACGGTTTCGAACGCGTAGTGGGATACCTTAAGTAAAGTGCTACTGTCTTAAGAATACTTTCATTGAAACTTTACATCGGAAATGTACTAGCATTCATCATTTAAATATTTTAGGTAATTTTTTTTTAAAAAACACCTAAGCGCGTAAAAATCTATACCAGAAATTGGACTAAATTTTATTTCATTTGTTTTAAATGGAATAATAATAATTTCCTTTAAAACGTTGTAGAGATTACTTATTTAAAATATCAATCAATTGAACTTTTTGATGAACTTTATGGTTTCTTCTAGAAGAAACACACTTTATTATAGCCTTTGAAAAGAATTTCTTAAAATAACAACGTAATCTACTATCAAATACAATTTTTTTTTGAGAACAAAAGTTTCAATTATAGGAAAACCAAATAAAACTTAGTACTCAGAAAGCATTGGCGTCTTCTATTAATTTAAAATATTTTGTCAAGAGAAGCACATTGACTAACAACTTCCATCTAAGCAAATATTATTTATCTTAGTAGAAAAATATGAAGTGAAATCGAATCAAAGTATATATTAGGAACTAATATATATGTTTTAGTAGATAGTCTTACGTCAAGGTATAATGTTTGAAAAATAAAATAAGCCTGAAAGGTAGATGCTTGTATGAAAAAAATCATTCACCAGCGTTTCACTTTTTAAATGGCATTTTGTGTGTGGAAGTGACTGAAAAAAAAGATAACTAAGCATCAGTAACCATGAATATTCTTTTCACTTTTTAACACGCTTTTATAAGTTTCACTTGTATGTAATGGAAACTTTGGACTCGATTTTTACCCACTTTAAAATGTCATGTTATTCGAAATTTGACACACTTGTCAAGGACCAATGGCAATACAATAATTTCATAATTTTGTTCCATTATCCTGATCAGGATACTCAAAAATAAGGATTTCAAGAATTGGCAACTAATTCATTACATCGTTTCAAATTTAGCGAACTAATTGCACGTACCATTTCCAAATTAGGTGACTAATTCCTGATATGGCGACTAAAAGACTCAACCCCTTAAAAAGGTGCAACCCTAAAAATGAAAACGCTTGTTATTAATACAAATAAAACAAAAAAAAAAACGTTCTTTATGTGAGAAAGGAAAGGGTGGATGAATTAGCAATTTTTTACCATAATATAAATCTGGTTTTTCTGAAAATGAATGTAAAAAAAAACTCGTGCATGCGAAAAAAATAATTTATGTTCTAAATGCTAAATATATTTTTTATTTTTATAAAGAAATACGTTTAGAAGTGATGATACGGATTAACATTATAGCAATACGTTTAAAAGGTGATAAACTGATGCTCTAACTTGTAAATATTTTTTATGTTGATAAAGAAATACGAATTAACATTGTAGCAATACGTTTAAAAGGTGATAATACGACTGACATTTAATATTTCTTCTTACACACTTTTATTAGTTAGACCTGTATCTATAGAGACGGAATCTTTGAAATGCAGCGATATGGGACTCGTCCGAGGCACCGTAAGTAGAGAGAATAAGTACTCTTCAGACCCATTAATATCCATCGAAGAGCAAGACTAATTCATGCATAAACAGCCCCATAATTCCGGGTCCAAATATCAAACTGAAGAATAAATTCAACAAAGAATAAATGATAGTTTTAAAAACTAAAAAAACAGGTTTTTACTGTAGATAGAACTAAAAAATAAAAAATAAATTATAGTTTTTTTTAAACAACTAAAAAACATACTTTTATAGTGAATCGTACTCAAAAAAAAATAATAATAATAATTCTTAATATAAGAATAAAATGATTAACGAGAAAATTAATGACATTGTGGTAAAAACGTGGAGTGCTTTGTATTACATTTTTACACTAAATCGGCATTTCGGAATAGAACTAGTAAGAAATTATAATAATTAATTTAGAGCGCCCCACGCTTTTACCTCAATGACATTAATTTTCTTGTTAATAATTTTATTCTTATATTATGAATTATTTTTTAATTTTAGTTCTATTCACTATAAAAGGGTGTTTTTTAGTTTTTTTTAAACTATAATTTATTACATTGACATGTATTGAAGGATTCCAAAGAGGAGTATTGGGACGTTGTGAACTTTTTGGCAGTAGGAAGCTTAGTACAGGAGGTCGTAAAACCCATTGAGTTGGAGAAATAAATTATTTAAAGCATTGTATCTCACTATCGAGAATTCGGAAGTGGAAAATGCCCCCGTTTGCAAAAGTGCCATAGAGTGAATTTCTGTCCAAAATTGTTAACGTTGACTGATGTGGTGTCACCAATGTGTCCAAGTTCAAATGGCTGTTTAGTGGAAGAACATAGGCTCTCTTCCATACTAGTACGTGTTAAGTGGTACATTTGTTCTTCGAATTTCAAAGCACTACCCCTGGTCCAATTTCTGGAGGTGAGGATGACGAATAATGCTCAATAGTATCGTGAAATTTAACAAATCTCAGGAAAACTATTAAATGAAAACGTTGAGATAAACTTTTTAATCCTATTATTCTACAAAACTAAATCACAAGCAGTTAACACAATAAAATAACGTTTCTAGAAGTTTTAACTGTAAGTCTCCACACACACAACACTCGATTATTAATCAATATCTATCTGTATGTGATTTTCATATTACGTAAGATCAAATACGCAGTGAAGATAAAAGTTTCAATGGACTGTGAAATTAAACAGGGTGTACATAATTAGTTCAAGCTAGCTAAGTTTATTTCTACTGACATTACAAGAATGGATGACAATTCTACAATTATTACTATAATGGGTTAAGCACCAAAATAACTTTGTTGGCGCCTTCGAACGTAATTGGCGACTTCAGGGTGGCCATAATAAACATATGTAACTCGCCATGTAATTATTAGAAGAGAACGCGGATGCAACTGATTGAATTAACATGAAAAGCATGATGCTTTCGGCAGAGCGCTTTAAGGCGATATTTCTTCTTAAACCCTGTAAATAGTCTTTAAATGTTTGTGTGTGTGTGAGTGTAGTGCTGTGAAGTTATGTTTAGTCATCAATAAACTTATTCGTATACCAAGGGCTCTTCATTTATCAGATAGAACATTAAAATCAACGTTACAGTCCTCATGCTCTCCATTAAGTTCTCGACGATCAAACTTCGAATAACATCTTTATATTTTATATGGAAATATTTCATACGCACAATAAGGAAGAAAGTAAGCAACTCTTTTGATATTGAATGGTAACACAAAAAATTAAAACCAAAAACATTGAAATGATACTATAAAAACACGATGTAGCACTTAAAGGACATATAAATCACAGTAGAGGAAAACAATGAATAGATAGCAGGTAGTATGAAGTGACCCAGAAAAAGTTTTTATTCATAGAATGTCATTGTACTAAATAGGAGAGAGAGCAAATGCAAAGTATAGATGTCACAACCCGGAGGGTACTGGTGCAGTTTGAGACACCAAAAATGCAGTTGTTAAAAAAATAATTACTTTTTTTTATCTATAACTGATCAACTTATGATTAATTCAATTTTAATAACTGTGGTAGCATCCCTAATTAGTTTTCTAATCTAAGCTTATAAGATTATTAAATAGACTTTTACCTCTTGATCCGATTGTAGATCACTTGTTAGAACTTTCCGAAGCTTCTACAAGCAGTCTTCAAATCTGCTTGTCTATAATTTCCCCTTTTCCGAACAGCAGTTATTGCTTGAATGATAAAAGACTCACAACAATCAAGTGACAACTAACTCTAACACACCCATGACCAGGGTTTAAATAGAATTTATATTAGTATAAAATCAAGTTATCTCTACGGAAGGCGGTTTTAAACTCAAACTACATTTAAAGTAGAATTTCTTCAAGAAGATTATTAAAATAACAGATAGAACTCGCGCGCGTCACATATATATAAAAGAGTCTAACATTTTAAAGTGACTTAATAAGGGTTATACTTCCACCCAGCCAGTATGTGCCGTTGGCGAACCCAACCAGTGAGATCGGGTTCGAATCCCGAGTAAGTCATGGGTGTGTTTTCTTCGGGAAAAGAAGTCGGATTTTTGCCTGCAATGGATTCCCGTCTCGAATGAAAAGCAGCGCAGCTCTTCTGTTATATGTTGGGATCATCATTTGTAATAAATGTCTATATCCCTTTGTTTGTAATGCATGTTTCTGTTCTTCCACTTGTATTTCATATGTATCTCAGGATAAAAACACACGACAACAAAGGTTATACTCTCCTCTGTAACTGCAATGTTTCGCACTGCACAACAGAATATTCCGAACAAAATTTTCTGAGATAAGAGTTTTTATTTCTCATTGAAAATTTTGCCTTTATCTGGTTTTTTCTGGAGGATAAGATTGTGTCACCAAGCATTTTACAAAACGTTCAACGAATTTTAATTAAAATTAAAATCAAGGAATCCCAATAAAAAATCCATTTCTTCGGATATCTTCCTTATCTACATGTTCCTGAATAGTATGGGTTTATAGTTGCCATGAATAAAAATCATAAAAATGTAAATAGTGTAAAAAATAAAAAATGTAAAATCTAACAATAATTGGGTCAATAAAAAAATGTGGTGATAATGTAAAATATAAGTAATAAATCACAATTTCTCTTCGGAACAGACGAATAGAGAGGAATATAACTGCCTCACAGTAACTATAATCGAACTTTTACAGAAAAAGTGGAGCTCGTCTGTACGTTTATTATAATGCACTCCCTCTCCAGAACTCTCATGACTACTTTCAAAGAGTCTTTTACATAATGTAGTTTGATGCACGCGTGCAACTTCCTCTGTTCGTAACGAATGCTAGAAAGAATCAGTTAATAGACAGAAACGTTGTTATTAAACGTTGCTAACGACTACGTTCGGAACCGTGATTTTAAAAAAGCGCATAAATGGATAATTTTCATGATATTTAGTTTCACTTAGATTAGAATACATGTATAAAATTCTTTTAAGGACATTTTGACAAAAACAAATTATTTAAATACAATATTTCGGCAAAAAATTAACTTAGAATATTTTTTTCCCAAATGTTCTCCTTTTATAAAAAATGCTTCTATTATAATAATATTTTGCCTGTTTGCTGCTCAGACCTCTGTACAGAGGCCCAACTAGAATTTTTGAAATATATAACTTAGAAGTGGGTTTATCCATATTTTACGACAACATAGGGGAGCAATTTTAAGAAAAAACATCCAATAATTATTTTAATTGGTGGTAACTCTGAAAATAATGTGAATTTTTAAAACATTTTAGTTGAGCCTCTGTAGAGTGGTCTGAGCTATGTACAGGCAAAATATTATTATAATAGAAGCATTTTTAACTAAAGGAGAACATTTTGAAAGAGAATATTATTCTAAGTAAGTTTTTTGCCAAAATATTGTATTTAAATAATTTTTTTTTTGTCAAAATGTTCTTAAAACAATTTTATACATGTATTCTATTCTAAGTGACACTAAATATCTTGACAATTATCCATTTATGCGCTTTTTTAAAATCACGGTTCTGAACGTAGTCGGATACCTTAAGTAAGAGGACGTGATTCCAATAATGAGACTCCAAGCCTTTATGCTCATTACATCCGTAGAAACGGTATCGTGGATGGAATGCAGCCTGTGGTGTTGTGCATATAGAATTGCAGACTACATTTATGAAGTGTCTGGTCAGGTTACAGTAAACAAGGACATCTGCCATCCGGTTGTTGAGCCATATTTTCTGTTGATTGGTTTCAATCTGTTTTTGTCTGCATGATGATTGTTTTACTTGAGAATAGCCACTAACTTCCTTATAACTGTAACTGTCTTTTAAAATAACAGTCGTATATTCTAAAATTCAATCTCTTGGACACTATGCACTCTTCAAATCCCGCCCTTCCTCAAGCAGTCATATTAGTCTATCACAAAGTGTTCATATTGATTTACAATGGCATAATGATGGTGTTTTGTAACCGTATTACAAATGCAATTTTACATGCACTTGCACATTCACTCTCTTAATTTCTCTTTCACTGCATGATCTGAATCCAAGCATTTGACATGCCCTCATGGCACTTCTAATGTCATGATCCGAATATTTGCGAATGCAGTGTATGAATGCGAATGCAAGTGTATTGTACTGATTGTTAAAAGCCTATTTGAGTCATTTCGTGGCCTTAAGGTAAAAGAGGTTTGTTGCTTTTGTTCTAGACTCATAAATTAAAAGGAGTTTAATGCATTTATTTTGCTATATAAAGGCAATGTTATAGTCACTACATTTGGAAATTATTTTATTACTTTGATATGTATTAAATAAATTAATACTTTTAAATCCTGTTAAGGAGACACATTACGATTCAATTGACGAAAATCAGTCAAAAAATCAAATCTAATTTCTTTAGCCTAAATCATTCTTCATGTATAATTTTTTATACTCTCACAAAATTTTAAAACTGTAAGTTAAAAGAAAATCAGAGTTATGATAGCTTATATGTTCATTTTTATTCACACTCTCCAATGTTAAATAAAAATTTTAAACGAATTTATCTCAAAAAGAAAAAAAATAATAATCCATTTATCTTCATTTAAAATGTTGGCATTTTTTTCTATTTTAACTAATGCCTTGTTTTTTTTCCTATTGCTAATAGTACATGCAACAAAAGTTGGTATGCATTTTTAAATCCAAGAAATACATATTTGTTTGAAAAAAACAGTTGAATTTTGAATTTTCACATTTTTTAAGGAATTTTGAATGAGCATTCAGAAAAAAAGTATTTTACGTAAATCAATCATTCTAAAAGTAAACCCATACCAATTTTTGCTATGCATAGCTTGACGTATCTTTAAATCAAACTTCTTGTGTGTACGTCAACTATTGTACGAGAAGAATTTTAAAACCTCTGCATAAATTTGAAACCTATTCTGTAAAATATTAAATCGTTAGTATTTAGAGAACAAAATCTGCTTTATGTAATCCATATTAATTAGTTAGAAGCAAAAAAAATTGTAAAATTCATTAAATCAAAGATTTTTGTATAAATAAAACCATCTCCCCTTAAAACAAGATAATTTTTGAAAAGAACATAAAAATAGATCTGAGAACGTCTTAAATTTCTGTGGAAGAAGTAAAATCAATGTCTTTTGAAAAAACGACAGTGAATGAATACTTTATGTCTCATTCAGTGATCATAAGTAATTTTTTTGTAAAATATGCGTAATGTTTGCTTTTACATAATTGGAGAAAGGAAACTTTGCATTTTCGCCTCCATCAACATTGAATTTTTACTAATAAGTTAATAAATGAAAAGTGTTTTTCCAAGAAATTTCCATAGCCCGGATAATTAATTCTATCACCATGCTGAAGAAACGGATAATGGGTTTTACGGGATCAGAAGCAAATGCTTACGTCTAATAGAAATATTTTATTTGAATATTAAACTAAACGAAAGAATACAAGCATTGTGACATATTCCACAGATGTAAGGATAAAAACAGAGACAAAATAGCTTTATTGGATTCATGTCTGCGGAAAACTTTTTTCTATGTCCCGAAGTTTTATTTAACTTCAGTTCATTTTCTTCAATTATGAAATATTTGTAGTTTTTCTGGAATGTCGACGAGTGATCTAAACTTGTTTTTTAGTTGCTGCTAAGCCCTTATTTGCAACTGGACTTAAATGTTTGGTTTTAAGATTATTGTTACTTTTTTCGCTTTTTCCTTTTCTTTGTTATATAACAATATTTTTATTCGAATTGCAACTGGACCATAAACATCTTTACTTTCCAGTTTAAATAAAATTAAGAAATATTTTTCTAATGAGTTATGAAAAAAAATATTTTGCTTTTAACTTTTTTTATTTACTTGTACGTATTTTGTATTTGTCTTATAAACACGTTAACGCATATATCAATGTAAAATTATTGTTATTCGTGTCATGTTTTTCCATTACTCTATACAGTACTATAAATATTAAATAAAAAAAAAGAAATAAGAAGAAACAATTTTGAAAATACACAATAAATAAATTATTTGTTCAATATCTTGTTCTGGAATATGTGTGTGCGTTGATTTTTTAATAACAATTTATTTATGCATCCTTAAAACATTTAAGCGAAACACATTTACATCACCCCATTTCAAATATATTGCATAAAAATGCCTAGTAAAATTCGCTTTCTTTTAAAATACAATGCCAGGTTTTCTTTTTCATTTAATGCCTTACTTCAGAAATTTGAAACAAACTGGGTGCTACTACATGCAGCCAAAACGGAGATAAACTTGAAGCCAAAAAAGTCATGCGTTTCAATGAGTTGAACTTAAATACATGTAAGCGAAGAGTTTCAAATTGCTTCACTAAAGATTGTTTTTATAAAAAAAA